>MBAC02001363.1:0-31850 GCA_001712635.2 Nothophytophthora sp. Chile5
GTGTACTGAATCTGGAGAATCTGGAACTCGCCAACAACCTGCGGATCGGTGACCCTGGGATCCACGCACTGACGCCCATGCTAGCGTCACCGAGCGCCGGACCGGCAGTGCTCACCCACTTGGATGTGCGCGGCTGCTGCGTCAGCGCCGAGGGCGCCACGAACCTGCTGCTGGCGCTCAGTCACAACAAGACACTCACGCATCTGAACTTGGCGCAGAATTTCCTTGACGAAGCGTTCGGCGACGTCCTCGCGGACTTCCTGACTAAAAATGACACCGTAACGAACCTGCAGCTGAACGACGTGGGTATCGGAGAAGATGGAGTCACGCCGCGGCTTCTGGAGGCCTTGCAAGGCAATACCACGCTCACGTCAGTGTCTCTAGGGGCCAATCGGATGCGGAATGACGCAGCGTGTGCAGTACTTCGTGCGCTAATGAAGCGAGCGCAGCTCAAGACGTTTGAATTGGTGGATCTCAGCGGCAATCTGCTCACGCTCACAGGCCTCGCGGCAATCGCTCGCATCTTGGAAGTCCCTGGCGACGCGGACGAGCAGAACGAGACCCACGGTGACCACGGCAACAGCGGCAGTAGAGGTTGGCAGGTCGACGGAGAGCCATTCGAGCGCAAACGCCAGCGAACTGGCAGTCTCTCCAATCCTCAGAGCGGTCGAGCTTCGTCAAAGGCCAGCACCAAACCCATCGACGAGCTGTGTCTGCTGAACAACGACTTTCTCGGAGATGACGAGTATTGCGGGGACAGCGACCCGCTGATTGAAGCCATTCAACAAAGGGTGAGCCGCTTGGTCAGCAACGAGTGGGCGCCGCAACGTCAGGTCTACGATGACGAAATTTAGAGCACAACGAGATCTGGCATACAAGAACATGAGCAAAACAAGAGAGCAAGCCAGCAAGAAGGGAGAGCAAGTGCACCTTATACACACACAAAACCCAGCGTCATATCCACACCGTTGCCTACCCGGATCTGCTCCCAACGCCACAAATACGTCCGTCCTGTAGCAGCCACGTCCGCCACCCTACGCGCCAGATAAATACGACTGCATGTCGTCCATGGAAGTCCCGTACTCCCCACGCATATGGCGGTATTGGCGCCGCTCCCGATCCTCCTTACGTTCGATGAGCTCACGCTGCTTGGCTTGCAGGTTCGCGATGTGGGCACCCAACGAGTCCAGGATGCCCTGCAGCGGGTGGGGCTTCTCCTCCTCCTCCTCCTCCTCCTGTTCCTCCTCAGAGCTGACGCTCTCGCTGTCTGCCGGTGGCTCGTTGGCGTCTTCACTCTGTTGGTCGCCGTCGTCCTCCCCTTCGACTTCCTCTTCGTCGTCGTCCTTCTTGTCAGCAGAGGGTTTCTTCGCTTCAAAACGACGCTTCTTGGCCAGCACGAAGCGCTTCCCGTAGTTCTCATCCTTACCACGTTTGGATGGCTTCTTGGTGCGGTCGAAGCCAAACGCGTCGCCTTTCGAGAGGGAATACCCATCGGCCGGAGACGCTTTATCCTTCGCATCGCGACGACCTCTCTTTGCGTCCGAAGTGTTGCTCGAGCCTGACCCTGGTAAACGCATAAAAGAACATGTTCAGTACCAGATCTTCCCACAAGTTCTACCTGACGGCTTGAATCCAGGCAAGTAACACGCACAGGCGTTGTCAGAGGAGTCGACGGATTGGTTCTCGAGGCCGTCGTCGTCCACGTCAGCATCGCCATCGGACGCGCCGTCCTCGCCATCCCAATTATCATTTTCTGAACGGCAATACAGCAGGTAGAAGACGTTAGCTGATGGTAATGTGTGCGTTTGAGAGTCAAATGTTGACCAGCGACTCATGAGGGACGGACACCAAGGGAATATACCTGGGCTCGACTGTTTTCCAGGAGCGCTCGAGCTCTTCTCCTCGCCTTCGTAGGTCGAAGATGCGACCTGGACACCGTCGCCGTGCTCGTCGTCGCCCCTTTCATTGGCGATCCGTTTTTCAGGCGTAGGTCGTCCATCTTCATCCCATGAAGGCGAGGCGTTCGGGGTGTCGAGCATGCTGGGTTCTGCCCCACCTAGCGGCTCAAAAGCACGCTCTTGCTCTTCCACGACTTGTCTGTAGTGGTCAGCTGGCGCGTCGGGATCGGATTTGGTCAGAACGAGATGCTCAAACTCCTTCAATGTCCCAAAGTCTGCATCGAAAACAGCAAACAGCAACAGTTACACGTCCCAAAGGTGAGGCCAACTTGCTTTTCCCACCGACAGGAGGCGCGCATGCAGTCAGCTTACGCTTCTCAAACGATGTCAAAATGTACTCGCCATGAGCGAAAAGGTCCCTGAACGTGACACCTGGCAATCCACATCCAACGTTAGCCCCACACTACAGTATGCACGATAGGCGAATACTCCCACTCACCTGGCGTCAGGCCTGCGATTTTGTGGAAAAACGCGACGAGTTTGTCTGCCCGATACAACTCGATGGAGTGTTGCATGCAGCGCAGCACGTTGAACACCACTTTATCAGTCCACTCACAGTGGGCCGCCATGTCACGCACAAACTCCGTGTAGGCCTCTGCAGTAGCTCGCTGTCGCGGTAAGTTGCTGGCCGGAGAGACAGCCGCCGGCTTCGACTCCTCCGTTCGCTTGACACCCGTGTGGGATGAGCTCAGGGCAACTGCAGCTTTTGTGTCTGAACTAGCCTCCGCTTTCGACTCAACACTGCACTTCGACAGATCCGCGCTTGCTTCACGCGTTGTTGTCGGACGAAGTTTACGGCGGGACGGTTGGATGCCAAGCTCTTTCTTTCGTCGGTTCTTGTTGAGCACGGCTAAAACCTTGAGACCTGTTGCAAGTACCGATCAGAATCAGTCAAGACAGCATAGATTGTACGACGCCATCATGGTTCCTTTCTTCCTTACACCACGATCGGAGGGCTCGAAACCCGAGTGCGTACGGGTCGTTCAGGTCGTTCCAGTCTGCAAGGTGCAGTTACAAGAGTCAGCCGAAAACATGCGTATCATTAGCAAGTAGCGAGTCATTTCTACTGCGAAAACAGCCAGCAAGCAAGCTTGAGGCGTACCTGCGTTGAAGATTTTGTGGGCCTCGGAATTCGGATCGTAAATAGTGTCGGGCAAATCTGTCGACGCAGTCAAAGTCAGAACACGTCAAGAAAAGTCAAAGAGCAGCAAGAACTTGCTTCGTCTGGATAACCCATTCAGAGAAGAAAGCACGAAGAGAATACGTACGCGCAGCCCGATAGTAGGTCGTATTCTTCAAGTATCTGTCCCGCATGTCGGTCAGTTTGTTCATACACGACTGGTCCGTTCGGTCTAAAGCGTGAAAGCACACACAGAAGCGAGACAAACGTCAGTATCTGGAGCTTTGTGGCTCCTGACCGCCCTCAATCGGTAAAACGAACGACACCGAGCGACCGAACGCAGCAATTGAGCAGCTTACGCAGCGTTTCCGTCACGTTCTTCACGAGCTCCGAGGTGCCGGTGGTCTGAACTTCCTTCGTGATGCGCACGAGGAAGTCCACAAGCATCGCCAGCTCGCCCGGAGACCACAGCTTGGGGGCTTTACTGTTGATCACCCCCACTTTTGGGGCTCGGAAGGCCGGTGGTGCCTTGTCAAACAGCTCTTGCATCAGTTCAAACCGCCTCGCGTCCACTCCTTTCCCTGTTTTTCAACAGCAAGCCACACACAAGAGAGAGAATCACACCTTGTTACTCTTCCAGTAGAAAAAAGGAGGCGCTAGAGAAACACTCACGATGTGTGCGGTGCTTCTCCCGCAAGTACATGTCCCTTAGCGCGTAGAACTTGTTCTTCGTCTCCGCTACGGATTTCCCTGTAAGATACAAGGCCAGATACACGTGAGATGAAGAGCACCGCAACGTTGCAATCAACTGAACACACAGAGAGATGGAGACATAGCCAGTCGCACCCCAGATCTGAATGCGCTTGAAATACACCTCCGGACTGGACTGGAGAAGGCTGTGGTACTGCTTGGCCTTCTGGAAGAAGCAGATCAGCTCGTCCGGCAGCCACAACCCGCCGCCAATCTTGTTCTCCAGCAGTTCACTCATGGTCTCGTAGAGGTGTTCATGCACGTAGATCTCCTGCCCATCCGCTTGTATCACTACGACAGACCGCAAGTCATGAACAACAGAGCAGCACGACCGAAAGAAACCTTCCTCGCTGCCCATTACGAGCCATTTACCGTCGCTCCGGAAGTTCTTGGTGCTCAGCACCACCCCAAACTGCTGGATCAGCTGCCGCGCCATCTCCTGTATCTCTGCAACACTCTTGTCTGTCAAAATCAATCGTCAAGCGGCGTTAGTAGGCGCTCTAACGAGCGAAGATGAGCAAAACGACCCGAGCACTGATGCTGGTAAACGCGGCGGTTGAGCGCTTGCCGCGGCGTGACTGGCGCACCTGGCAGCTCCGCGTGAGCCGTCTCGACGAAGCCATTGACCGAGGCGTAGATGTAGACCCGCAGGTGCGTACGGAACAGCCTCAGCAGCGCCAGCACGTCGGCGTCTTCCCAGCCGGGCACCCGCACCAGCATCTTCCCTCTCTCTATGCTTCCAGGAGTGAATGTCGGTTGCTGTTGGGGACTCGTTGACCCGCATCGCTTCAACAGCCGGTATACCGGTTTACCGATTGGCTACCACATAGATGCCGGTACTTCGTATCGGTATACCGGTAGAATCCAATCCTCCCCGACCTGCGGTTGGGTCGGTTGGAGGTTTTAGTGTGGGAAACCTGGTAGCGATGGCGGACGACGAGGAAGCTGGCGGCGTCCAGCGCGCGCTGTTGATCCCCGTGAAGAACTCGACGCAGGCGGTGGAGGTCTTCGCGGACGAGCTGCCTGACGACGTCAACGACATCATCGACATCTTGCGGGCTGAGGTGGCGCCGCTGGACGTTTGGCTGCAGTTCGCCGTACGTTTCCACGACCTCCCCTTCCTCTTTCCCCCCTATCATGCTGCCACTAATGCATGCGGATGCTGTTGTATAGGTGGAGTACTACAACCAAGGCCACGTGAACCAGTTCCAGGAGATCTTGGCCGTGGCTTCCGAGCCTGGTACGTTCTTTTCTCGAAAGCATGCCATTGATGCGCGTAAATGGAGCTTTAACCGTATGCTACCGATGCGATAGGGATCGAGGAGATCTACAAGGACAATGCGTCGCGCATGTGTCGCATCAAGTTCTTCAACGCGTTGGCGAGCCACGCCGTCACCGCCATGTGGAACGAGGAGGACGAGAAAAAGCGCGAGGCCATCTCGCAGCGGGCCGTCGGGTTCTTCCAGCGTGCGGATCGCCTGGACCACCAGCATCCCATGACGCTCGTGGGCAAGGCGCTCATGTTCATGGCCAAGAACGAGGACGACCGCGCCGACCGGTTCCTCAAGAGCGTGTTGATCTCCAACAAGACCAATCTCCCGGCTCTTTTAGGCAAGGCGTTGCTGCTGTACCGCAAGAAGCAGTACAAAGAGGCCAAGAAACTCTATCTGGAGGCCATCAAGCTGCATCCGCGCAGTCCCCAAGCTGCCAATATGCGCATGTGCTTCGCGTACTGCTGCTATCATTTAGGCGCAGTGGAGAAGGCCCGTGCTGTCATGCGGTATACGGCGTCATTGGATGAGACCAACGTGGATGCGGTAATTGCCAACGCGTTATGGCAACTGGCCAGTCTGAGTCGAGAGGAACGGGCTGCCAGTATCCGAGACGAAGGCTCGCGCTTCATGATGCTGATCCATCACGCCCACGCCATCGACAAGACCAGTCCGACCGTGCTGAACCATCTGGCCAACCACTACTTCTCGCAATGGATCCCTCTTCCCTGTACAGTCAGCGTCGTCCGAGGCTCGGCGGTCGTGGCCACGTCCAAGGACATCTCGAGCGAAGTCGCGCCTGGCCAGATCATCTGTCTGGGGGATAAGTACGTGGCGTACATCAGTCGTGACGAAGCGGCCGTGTCGGCTTCGGGGCTGATCCTGGACGGCCCGTATCGCGAGGAATCTGCGACGGCCACCAACATCGCACGGAAGGATTACGACAAGATGTTCACGCTGGCAGGCAACGCTTTCCACAGCACGAAGATCCCGGAGATCCGCTCGGAAAGCTGCTACCTTATGGGGCGTGGCTGTCATGCTCAAGGTAAGTACAAAGACGCGTACAGCTACTACTTCAATGCGGGCCGACTGTGGCCCAAGTTCGTGCTGCCTTGGTTTGGCTTGGCGCAGATGTACTACGAGCGCAAGGAGTTCACTAAGGCGGCGTCCTATCTGGAGAAGGCGAACAAGGCGTACCCGGAGAACGTGGAGGTCCTCTCGCTGCTCGGCGATGTCTACGGCAAGCTGGGCAAGAAGGACGAGGCCGTCGTGCTGCTTCGTCGTGTTGTGGAGCTGGAGCCGGGCAACGTGGAGGCCCTGGTCGGCACGGCGGAGCTCTTGCACGCCTCTCCTGAACGCAAGGACCGGATCATCGCCATCTCGTCGTACATGGCGGCTGAGAAGGTCATGAACAACGCCTCGGAGCGTGTGCCTATGGAGGTGTATGTGAACTTGGGAGTGCTCCAGCAACATGTGGGCAAGACGGCCGACGCTCTCCGCTGTTTCAAGAAGGCGCTGAAGCAGCTGGACGACAGCAGCAATGGCGAGGAAGAGAGCAAATCCGAGGAAGCGGACGCTCTGGCGGAAGACGCTGCGACCCCCACGCCCACGGAAGCCAACGTGACGATCCTGTACAACATGGGGCGAGTGTACGAGGAAATGGGCGATCGCGACCACGCCAAGAACCTGTACGAAGCGATTCTGACTGTGTTTCCACGGTACATCGACTGTCTACTGCGTCTGGGCTGCATGTCGCGCGATCGTGGCCAGGATCTCGAGGCCATGCAGACCTTCGACAAGGTGTTGGAGGTGGAGCCCATGTGTGCTGAGGCCTGTTTGCTGCAGGGCAATATGCACCTGAAGAAGCGCGAGTGGGTCTTGGCGCAGAAGAAGTTCGAGAAGGTGATGGGGATGCCTGGCCTCAAGAACGACCCGTACGCCTTCCTGTCCATGGGCAACATCTTCATGAGCAATCTGGGCGAGAAGAACCGCTACACGAAGAACATGTCGCTGAGCGAGGTCTACTACAAGAAGACCCTGGCTTCGTACTCCAGCAACATCTACGCGGCCAACGGCTTGGGCATCATGATTGCCGAGAAGGGCAACTTTGAGCTGGCCAAGCAGATCTTCTCGCAGGTCCGCGAGGCCAGTCCAGACATGCCCGACGCCTGGATCAACTTGGCGCATATCTTCGTGGCCGAAGAGCGTTACGGCGAAGCCATCCAGCTGTACACCGTGTGTCTGAACAAGTGCTACCGCGGCCAGGATCTGGAGGTGCTGCTGTATCTGGCCAAGGCGTATTACGAGTCCAAGGACTACCCCAAGTGCATCTCGACGCTGTCCCGCGGCCTCCACATGCGTCCGAACGACCTGCGCCTCTGGTACAACACGGGTCTGGCCCAAGAGGACTACGCCGTGACGACGCTGGGCCAGGAGTCGGCGGCCGCACGACCGGGAGGCGGCGCCAGTGTGGCCCCCCAGCGCACGATGGCGGATGTGCAGCGCGCGATCTTGGATCTGAAGCGGGCGCAGCGCATTTTCCGGTTCTTGCTGCAGCAAGCGGAGGCTACGAGCAGCGCCAGCGCCAGCGAGAAGAAGAAGCACAGCAACGCGCTGCCGTTCGACAAGGAGAAGGTGTCGGACCACGAGAAGTTCTGCGGCGACACGCTGACCAAGGCGAGCTACCACCTGGAGTTCGAGCGGCAGAAGGAGGAGAAGCGTCGACTGGAGATCGAGGCCCAGCGCAAGATGCTGCGCGACTATGAAGACCGCGTGGCCCGCGAGCAAGAGGAGACGCGCACGAAGGAGGAGGATCTGCGCAAGCACCACGAGGACGTGCGGCAGAAGCAGGACGAGCGACTGAAGAAGCTGCACGAAGGCTGGCGTGTCCGCGAGCGTGAGGAGGAGGAGAAGAAGGTGGTGAAGAAGAAAGGAGGCGGCAAGAAGCGCAAGAAAGGAGGGGAGGACGACGAGGACGGCGCCGGCTTCATTGACGACGAGGACGACGACAAGAGCGACGTGGACGCTGATGGCGACGTCAGCATGTCCATTGAGGACATGAAGAACCGCAACTCGACCATGAAGAAGCTGCTGGACAAGCGCAACAAGCGCGCGCGAGTGGACTCGGGCTCGGAGGACGACAAGGACGCGGGCAAGGACGACGACCCCACGGGCCTCTTTGGCTCGGACTCGAGCGACGACGAGGAGAAGCCGGAGCCCGAGACGAAGGAGCCGCAGGCGGAAGCTGGGACTGAAGCTGCTCCGGCGGCGGGGGAGCAGGAGGAGCCGGCGGACCATCGCGAAGCGGAGAAGAACGACCTCTTCGGCTCTTCCGACAGCGAGTAGACGAGTGGGGGAGGTTTGCTATGGGGTCCGCCAGTATTTCTGCTCAAAATACGGCTTTTGCGCAATTGCTGGTGCGAAAATGTGTTTTTTGGTGCGGTGCATGTTGAAGTTGTCCACTTTGCAGGCTTGCAAGCAGTTAAGTCGACGGGAATTGGTGTTAAGTGGCGAATTCCGTCGACTTTGGCTTGTGACGTGGACTTTCGAATTCGTAATTCAAACTTTTGAGATCTCCGTTTTGGTTTTTGCGCGACGATGGCAAATGGACACCGTGTTGGCGCGAGATTTGCACCTCATCGAGGTTTTTCCTTGCTCCGAATCCGCGTGTGATTGGTTGATCGTTTGCGCGCCAGCCACTGTGATTGGCTGGGAGCGGATGGCGCCTCCCGCCAAAACTGATGATGAGCCGTGCGCACAATCCGCAGGATGACCCAAAACAAGGTGGATAGGCTGGTTGGTGTTGCAAAGCCTAACCCAATCGGAAAAAGCGCGGGAGACTTGCATCGAGTTTCTTTTCGTTTCGCGCCCTCTCCCTCCTTTTCGCTTTTGGTTTATCCGCGCGCATTGCACAATAAACAACTCACTTTGGATTTGGCGCTCGACTACCCAAGCGACTCCAGCTGCAAAACCCATCTCCCCCGCGCAAAAGGAACGCAACGACATCATGGTTGCCACGACGCCAGAACGCGCCACCACGACGGAAAAGAAGGCCCAGCAGCCGGAGCCCGAGGCCAGTCCGCAGTCCATCGACACCTTCGCCAAGGCGGACGGCGCGGCGCCCACGACGCTGGACTCCCAGCACGAGGGCGAGGACAGCGTGTTCATCTCCGAGTACAAGCGCAAGGAGCTGAACGGCGAGCTGCAGCCTGAGCCGTTTCTGATCGAGAACCCGAACCGGTTCGTGCTCTTCCCGATCCAGGAGCTGGAGATTTGGCAGATGTACAAGAAGGCCGAGGCCAGCTTCTGGACCGCCGAGGAGCTGGATCTGGTGCACGACCTGAAGGACTGGGCCAACCTCTCGGACAACGAGCGCCACTTCATCAAGCACGTGTTGGCGTTCTTCGCCGCCAGCGACGGCATCGTGAACGAGAACTTGGCCATGAACTTCAGCAGCGAAGTGCAGGTGCCCGAGGCGCGCTGCTTCTACGGCTTCCAGATCGCCATCGAGAACATCCACTCGGAGGTCTACTCGCTGCTCATCGACACGTACATTAAGGACGCGGTGGAGAAGGATCATCTGCTGCGCGCCATCGAGACCATCCCGTGCGTGACCAAGAAGGCCAGTTGGGCGCTCAAGTGGTGCGACTCGCGCTCGGCCTCGTATGCTGAGCGTTTGTTGGCCTTCGCGGCCGTGGAAGGCATCTTCTTCTCCGGCTCCTTTTGCTCCATCTTCTGGCTGAAGAAGCGCGGCCTCATGCCTGGCCTCAGCTTCTCCAACGAGCTGATCAGTCGTGACGAAGGCATGCACTGCGACTTTGCCTGCCTCATGTACTCGAAACTCGTGAACAAGCTGCCGGAGGAGCGTGTGCACAGCATTATACGCGACGCCGTGTTGATCGAGCACGAGTTCGTGCGGGACTCGCTGCCGGTGGAGCTCATCGGCATGAACTCGGCGCTCATGTGCCAGTACATTGAGTTCGTGGCCGACCGGCTGCTGTACTCGCTGGGCGTGTCCAAGATCTACCACGCCAAGAACCCGTTCGACTGGATGGACATGATCTCGCTGCAGGGCAAGACCAACTTCTTCGAGAAGCGCGTGGGCGAGTACTCCAAGGCCGGCGTGGGTGTGGCGGCCGAGGACCAGGTCTTCACGCTGGACGCCGACTTCTAAGCCGCTGGACTAGATCCGTCTGTCCGTCGCTTGGGTGAGTGGCCGGTCAGTTCGGCGAGCGCGTGAAGGCGCTGGAGCTCGAAGGTTCTTCATCGTCAGCGCTCATATCCAGCTTCGTTCCCCGTATATATTTAAATGGCTTGCGTCGTACATGAAGCTGGAGGGAGTTCGTCTTTAGAAGTTCAAAATCCTCTTTTTCAAATCCTCTTTCGGCTTTTGCCTTGCTCGATCTCGCTTGGGCATAACGTGCAGCTTCGTCAACGACGGCGTAAAGTGTTAGCAACCGATCTTTGCATAGCAAAATGCATCCTCGCTAACGCACACTGTGCCAATTTGGTCGTGAAAAGTCCCAATAAAAATGTATTCTGGCGTGCAATATCTATGATACGCTGGTAAAGTGGCCGCTCATGGTACGGAGAGTCCGACTCTTCCGTCTTTACGCTCCGTCGCGGACCTGCTCGCTCCTCAATGAACTCGCAGGTGCGCGGTCGAATGCTATTCTTTCTATGTGGAAGCGGCGGGGGCCAGCGACGCCTTGCTCATGAAGTCCAGGTTCACGTCCTCGTCCTCGTCGCCATCCAGACTGTCGAGGTCGATCATGCTGCTGTCGCGCAGCTCCATGGAGGCTCGCGCGCTGGAGCTGCGCGTGAACTTGAAGTGCTTCTTCGTCGCCGCCTCCGGTCGAGCCACGTCATCTCCAGCTGGAGATTCACGGCTTGGCTGGCCAGCGTTGCCCGCCGGAGCGCCGCTCGAAGGCATCACAAAAGAAGAGAACGCTTCCTCGTCTTCGTCCTCCTTGTGCTCTTCCTCCACGTACGCCGGAGTCGCCTTCTCCCGAGCCACGGGCGCTGGCGTCGGCATGGCGAGATGTTCAGCAGATGGCGGGGAGGGCGGGTTGCTGCTCGAGGCGGTCGATGACGCGCCGTCACTGGAGCGCGTGGGTGACACCGGCGCCTCTGGCTTCTGCTCGGCCGTGTTCCGGCTGCGATGGCTTTTGCCGCTCGCTTTCTTAACTGGCTTCGCGTGCTTGCGCGCTTGCTTGTGGGCGCCACTGGTGGTGAATCGCCCTTCGTGGTCCACAGGAACCGCACGGGACACTGGATGGTAGTTGGTGAAGTCCTTGACGTTCATGGATTCCCGAATGGCCTCGTGCGTGGGCGAACTCTCCGTTGCAGCAGTGACGGCGCCAACGTCGCCCTTGCCAGCCACCATCTCCATCGTGAGCCAGTCGCGCACGCCGGTGAACGGGAAGCCGCTGCACGTGGGGCACTTGGGCGTCGTGGTGAAGGTGTGCGAGGCCAGAAGCGCCACGAAGGAACGCAGCGCCTTCTTACGGTAGTTGATGACCACGGGCGTCACGCTCGAGAACACGTGCTTGCGCGGGAACTCGAACAGCAGCAGCACCTTCTCGTAGTTCTTGCAGCCCGGACACTTCTTGTCCGCCGCCGCGAAGAACGCGATGAGCTCATTCCGCAGCGTCAGGAACTCGGAGAAGCGGCGCGCCACCTCCCACGCCTGGCCCGTGCGCACGTTGGTCACGCGCACGTGGTAGCGCACCTTGCCGCCGTTGGAGGAGTCCACGGTCGGGATCTGCACACGCACCAGGCACTTCTCGTCCACGCGGCCCTGGTCGCCATTGCGCGAGTAGCTGTAGCGGCTGATGGCGGCGTTCATCCTTCCGAGCTTGTAAGATATGGAGGCTGCAGCTGTGCTCGCCAGTTGGCTTTTAGGCGAATGCCCAACTCGGCGCAATGGACGACAGACAGTCGAGCGCTCCGCTCAATCCGTCCTGTCGACCGCATGTGCCGCGACCAGACGCCCAAGATGATGAAGGGTTCGTATAGAGCCGACCGGCCACAAGCGGTTGGTTTCAAGATTTTTTCTGAAGTTTTTTGTTTGGTTGAGCAAAATCCGTGGTTGTGATTGGCTGAAATGCGGCCCCATCCTCAGAAGATGGAGCCGAAGAGCTCAGATTGGACGTCGCTGATTGGCGGACTGGGCGAGGATTTGGTCCCACCCAGCACTTTTTGAGCACAGTGGCACAAAACGCCGCAAAGAGTCAGCATTTCGCTCGCAAACTCGATTATGAAGCCGGTTTTCGCCCAATCTGTCTGTGGCTACGTCACCGCCACTCAAAAAATTGCTCAGAGCGTGGAGACGGGACTAGCGCGTTCTTATTTTTGCTGTGATTTTGTCACTTTGCGAATATTTGCCAGGAAGCGGCGCGCACACTTGACTCTCGCTGCTCTTCCTTCTTCTCCGCAGGAAAGGATATTATTGTGCACGTGCGCCTTCGGGGCAGAAGGAGGGGCACGATGGATGGATAGATGAGATGGCCTTCGCTTCGTGCGGCTTCGCTGGTGCCGTTTTTTCCCTTTCTGGGAGGCTGGAACTCGCACGCGTCGGCCTCTGCGGAGAGCACATTGGCGATGTCGGTTACGACGCGTGGATACGACAGCCAAGATCGCTGCACTTCCTGGGTCTGCATTTTCCCAAAATGGATTCTGAGATCTCTCGAGGCTTCGATAAACCATTTCTCGTAAAAATCATGAAAGTTCGATGGGCGGTGAATCTCTCGTGGCAGGCCAGATTGGATTCCAGTGGCGGCAGCTGGCAGAGACGAAGTAACACCAGCCGAGAGCTCGCTTCGGATCTATTTGCGAGCTCTGGTGCAGAGCGATCAGAACGTCAGCGGAGTTAACGGGATTCTGCTCGCTTTTCTCTGAGTTCTGGCGCTGGAGTATCCGCTTCCCATGGGCCCATTCGCTTTGCGTGTCAAACATTTGCTCTGCTGGTGTTGGCTGCGGTGACAGGCGCAGTATCTGTCGCTTCCCACCGTTTCGCCATGTTGCATCCCCTGCCATTTGTGGCTGGGATACGAAGCCTCAACCGCATCGGTCCAGTGAACGCCATGACTAATGCCCGTCAACAGAACGAGGAAGGAAGGGATGGCAATGCGAAGGACAGCGCCATTACCAACCAGTTATGACGACAGCAGGGATCTGTGAGCCCTTCAATGCGAACCCACAACTGCTCTCGTTTGCAGTGAAGCTGTGTGTTCACGTCGGCGCCAATGAAAACAGGTCTTGTGGTACATGAGGATCGTTGCCAATGCCTATTTCGGAGTCGTGCAACTGGTTTCTTCGCGCTCGCCTCTGGTTCCTGCCTCGCAATAAGTTACTCTGCCTTCGCGTTGCCGTCGACAGCCTCTGGTGTCATCGTGTCCATCGTTTCGTCGACTTCCGCCCAGACTACGATAATCCAGCGAACGATAAAGCAACAACAGATACATGTCAGAGCTCCGTGTCCACAGCTAGCTGCTGTCTGCTTGAGAGCCAACAGACCTGGCTTATTGGAGCCCAGCTTCGGTCGGTCCGGCTTGGCAATGGTGACGCGCAGGGTCCGACCGAACAGCTCCGATTCTATTTTGCACAAACGCCATCAACGATCGCAACCAAACGATCAGTAAATCCATCACGTGCAATTGCACACTGGAAGGTAAGGACGCGCAGCTTCAAGTCTTGCTGATGCACGCACCGTCCATATTATCGATCGCTGCTCGGGCATCCGCTTCGTCCTCGAACTCCACGAAGCCGAAGCCCTTGCTGCTTTCTGTTCAGGTAGCATAAGGCAACGCATATTAATGAGGACTGAGTGAAGCCGCAATTCGACCCGATTTGCCTCGTGATCTTGGTTTTGGCAGCCGCCGTACGCGTCTTGTAGTCCATCGGGATCTGCACCGACTTGAGCGGACCGAAGGGCACGAACGCCGTGTAGAGCCCCTGCTCCGTGACCTGCTTGTCCAGTCCGCCCACGTACAGCGCGCGCTTGTTGGCCACGTTCGTCGTCGCCATCTTGCTGGTCGCCGTCTTCCCCGCAGTATTGCACCAGAAATTGTGGGCGAGATGTTGCGCGAAGGTGACGGCACGCCATGAGCTGCTCGAGTACCGTGCTTTACGAAGTAAGTACGGCTGATCTTTTTTTCGCCTCGCAAAACTGGAACGGAAACACCTTTCGGAGCTTCCGGTCGAGAGCAAAGCGATAAAGCGGAGTAGACGCTTCGTTCGGCCTGGCAGATCACGATGAGCACGGCCACGGACGAGCTGTTTAACCAGGGTGCGTGTATGAAGGGGGTCTGGGAAGGCGTGGCACCATTTTGGGGCTGCTGGGGCGTCCACAGTGCGACGTTGGACGCCGTTTTCCGGGCGATACGAAGCGAAACCCACCGAACTAACATGTGGTGGAATGCGTTATGACTGCTTGGATCGGCAGGGTGGGGCGACGTGCTGAGCAACATCTCGCCCTATGCGTGGGGCAGCATGGGTGTGGCGTTCGGCTTGGCCTTCTCCATCGTCGGCGCGGCGTGGTACGTTGTGCTTCATCGATGCTTGCTGGTTTCAAGCTGGAAAGTGTTTAAAGCGCGCTCATATCGAGGGTTGTTTGGGCTTGCTTTTGACTTAGGGGCATATTCCTGACCGGCTCGAGTCTGCTGGGTGCGTCAGTCAAGGCTCCGCGCGTGCGCTCGAAGAACCTTGTGAGGTACGTGTCCCTAGGCGCAATATAGAAATACTGGGGCCCTCCAGATCGCTGAAAAGGCATTTTGGAATGGGAATCTCCTGCTCCCAACTGAGTCTGTGGCTTGTCTCCCCTTTGGACGAACGCAGCATTATCTTCTGCGAAGCTACAGCTATCTACGGCGTCATCATTGCGATCATTCTCCAGAGCAAGGTGCGAATGACTTCCGTCGAGCGGAATCCAGCCATCCCAAATGTATTAAAATCCCGTGATGTATGGGTATCGAACAGATGAACCAGCCGGGACTGCGGTCCGCCGACGATGAGCCCATCAACGAGCAGGCGCTCTACTTCGCTGGCTACGCCGTCTTTGGCTCGGGTATCGCTGTGGGACTCACTAACATTGCCAGCGGGTACGATCACTAACTATGCACTCATTTCGGACATTGTGCACGACATGTACCAGAGTGCAATAAACTGATCTGGTTCTGTTTTGGTGCTCTTTAAAGCGTGTCTGTCGGCATCGCAGGCAGCAGTTGCGTGCTCGCCGACGCCCAGGACGCCTCGCTGTACGTGAAGATCTTGATTGTGGAGATTTTCGCCAGCGCGCTGGGCATTTTCGGCGTCATTGTCGGGATCATCCTGTCCAATAACGCTGAGTTCCCCAAGTAACTGGGTGATGGCGAAGGCGAGCCGGATCTCGCGATCAAATCAGCAGCTTTAGTGCAAGGATTTAGTGACAGGGTTGAGGGGCAGAGGGGACAAATCGCTGTCCTATCGGACTGCCAACGCGGGTCAAAATGCACATTTAAGCACATCAATGCATTACCATCTTTTTCCTTTTCGCGCGGAGGACGTCGGTGGTCGTTACTGCCACATTGCGCGATCGCTATCGACGTCTACAGGCGTGTACCACTCGGGCAGTGGGCGGTCGGGATTGTACCTAGGCAAAGCATCAACGCAGCAGGTAAAAAGTGTTAGCACAAGGTAATACTTCAGCACGTGTAATAGTACACAAGACAAGGCTTCGGACATGGTCGCACCGATAGTTGAGGAAGAGCTCTTCCTCGTCTTCAATCTCGGCCGTCGCAATGAACGCCAGACCCTGAGGACGGAGGTAAACGGATCCGGTAGAGAGAATCGTCAGGTGAAATGTTGTCGAGCAGCTCAGTCCCTGCATCAGACGTACTTGGACTAGCGCACGTTTGCCGAACGAGGCCATGAGCGAAGGCTCAGCCACGAACGAGTTGGGGATCAGCTCCTGGTATTCCTTGGTCGTATACGGCTCTACAAGCACGGACGCATCGGAGACGAACGACACTTTAGTGAGCCACATAATACATCATGTAGCAGAGGAGGGTGGCGAATCCAACCTTCCGGAGGGAAGTCGAAGGCGAAAGCGAGGACGTTGGGAGGCGTTCCGCTGGGAGGGTGGTTGATCTTGTGGGCCACAGCCAGAGGGTTCCGAGGCGTCGAGGCTGATTCAGGCACGAAATGATCAATTAAGCCAGACGGAACGACACTTGGTGGCCCCACCGACGCAATAAAGGGGGCTGGGACGCGTACACTCGTTCTTGGCGTCGATGACCACGCTGTCGAAACGCGCGCGAGCGAATGGGTTGTCGGAGATCTCTGCCAAGTACTGCGTCTATCATCAAGGCAGGCAAAAAGGAGGACGACAAGTCAGTGATCGGGTGGAAACGACAGCACTCCCCAGCCTCCCAGCAATGAGAACAAGCCCTACCTTCTTGTAATGCTCCGGCAAATACACGGTGCCCGGAAACAATGCCTTGATTTGGTCATGAGCAGCGGTGCGAGAAGGTGAGTCCAATTAGTGTTGAGGTCAGCCCCAATAACGCTATTATCATTGGGTGACTCGCCACTAGGGAACCGATGGGAGCGGAGCCGTGTAGCTTCACGCCTTCGCCGGCATTCGGGACGCTTGATTGCTCCACATTTAACGTGAACCCGAAGAGTTTCTGGAAACTGTCGCTGACACCGAGCTGTCCCAATCAACAGAAGCCACCGCACACAAAATCCAAGCCAATGAGTCCGTCGGCACGACACAAACTTCAGATGTGAAGCCCTCACCTTCTCCTGCACGTCGGTGCTGCGCTCCAAGCCAGATAGCGAGATCTTGGGCAGACGCTTCTCGGATTCGCGCGGCATCCGCAGAATCGCCTCGAAGCTGCTCTGGACCTGGTGGTAATAGCAAAAGAATGACTCGGTATGGATTGAACGCTAGCGATACAACAACGCAGTGAAAGGAGGACGCACCTGCTGGTCGATCTGCGCGTGCACGTACTGCTTCTGCTTGTCGAACTTCTTCTTTTCGATGAACGCCACTGCTCGCTCGAACAGTTCGCCTTGCTCTCTGTGAGTATCAGGACATTTTAAGGCTGATACGTTAGAGCAATGCAACGCAATGCAGTGCAAGGAACGCAGGGTTGTAAATCACCTGTCGGCGTTCTGCGATCCCAGCTTCAAGCTGCGGAAGCACGAGAGCACCGCCGCGACGCCCACATCGGCCTCTTCCTGCGACATCAGGTGCCAATCGCGCAAAACAGCAGCGATTTAGCCGCTTCTTTCGACCACAGACACCTTGCCATACACCTCTAGTACAAGCTCGCAACGTGTGAGCGCACCTGGTAGCGCCTGGCGGCCGTGGTGCCCTCCAGCATGAGCTGCATCCGGCGCCACACCGACGCCATGGTCGATCGTTCCGCTTTGCCACTCACCAACAAACTGCTTCAAACGCAATTCCTTAACCGCTATGACACCACGTTACCGTTCGTATACCCCACCGCAACAGTTACCCTAACGGCTGTTATGCACCCCATGTGGTCGGAAAGTTGACGCTGGCGCCAGTTAAGATGAGCGGATAAGAGTTCCTTCGTGCGGTGGTGAGGCTCGGCGTCAAACACCAGCATTTGGGGAGTTTGAGACGGCGGTACACGCAGCTCGGGGAGAGCCAGAGGAGCCAATGGCCAGCAGCAGCGAGACGTCGGCGCCCGCGGCCGAGCCGCCGCACCCGTGGGGCCCGCACATGCGCATCGGCAAGGTCTTCCTCAAGGGCAACAAGCGCACCAAGTACGTCGCAATGGAGCTGGGCTTTTGTGTGGCTGTCGGCGATCTGTGACACCGCAGAGCGCTTATCTCTGACTTGTGGCCGCTTTAACCTGCACGTTAGACCCCAAGTCTTCGAGAACGAGCTCCAGGTACGGCGGCAGACGTGGCGTATACTGGAGGGATTGGCATACGGAGTCTAACAGGAGGATATGGGCGACGTCGCTGGACTGGTTGATAGGAAGCGTACACCGCCGACCGGATCGGTCTGCTCGTGCGGAAGCTGGAGGAGGCCACGGAGGAGCTGAAGGCGCTGGACGTCTTCGAGTCCATCAACATTGATCTGGACCAGGGTACGAGCCACTGCGGGAGGGATGGCGTGTCGTTTTGATCGTAGGAGAAGGGAATGAGGTACTGATGCCCTACTGATAACAGCCAGCTCAGGTCTGCGCGATGAGACGGACGTCACCATCACGGTGAAGGAGAAAGGCTGGCGGTCTCTGCATGTGGGCGCCACCACGGACGGCAACGATGAAGCAGGGGTACGGAGCCAGGAGGAGGCTGGAGAATGACCGGGTGGTATACTCACGGTTGTATGTGGTTGATTGTGGCTTGCTGTGCTTAGGAATCGTCGTTGACGCTGTCGAACGCGCTCGGAGATGCCGAGAAGATCACGCTGAGTGCCACGTATGCGCGATCGGGTAGTAATACTCAGCGTGCGACGTTCAAGAAGCCGCGCTTCCTGGGTCTGCCGCTGTATCTGAGCGCCATGGGCACCAATGAGTTGCATGTACGCTCCGTTGCGTCGTGTTTCGCCGTTGAGTTGGCTGTTGATCCAGCTGAAATGCCATCGTTCTAACGTCTTTACTTGCCTGGTGCTGTAGAACCAAGAGTGGCTGAGCTCGTACAACGAGAAGATCCGGGCCGGCAGCATCTCCATCAGCGACTATGAGGGCGTGCACGACCTGTCGTTGAACGTTGGCTGGCGCGATCTGCTACCTCGTCGCGACCCCAAGATCCCCACGGCGTACCGTGCGTCGCCCAGCATCTTGGCGGAGGCCATGCCGTCCACGAAGACCAGCGTGAAGTACGTGTTCACGGACGATTCGCGCAACAACTTGGTGTATCCGACCTCCGGCGGGCTCTTCCAGTACACGTAAGTGGCTCGGGATTGCGTTTTTGCTGTGATTTTGGCTGCGAAATCAGTATTTTGGCTGATGAACTCGCGATTCTGGCTGTTTTGCTGCAATCTGATGGGATCGTAGGACGGAAATCGCCGGATTGGTGGGCGACGTGAAGTTCGTGAAGGCGGAGGTGGCGGGTCAGAAGCACGGGTCGTTGGGGCCCGTCGTCTTCGGGTTCCCGATCCTGAACTTCAGTTTGTCCTACCATTTGGGCACGGTCAAGTCCTACGGCAGCGAGCAGGACCGACCTGCGCGGATCAGCGACCGCTTCTTCCTGGGTGGACCAATGAACGTCCGCGGCTTCAATCACAAGGGCATCGGTCCTCGCGCGTCGCCTCTGGACGGTGGCGTCGCTGCCGGCGACGCGCTCGGCGGTGACGTGAGCTACAACGGGACAGCAAGCGTGGGCTTCCCGGTGCCTCTGCCGCTCTTCGCTGTAAGTCCCGTGCTCTGTCCGCTCATCTTGTCGCCAAGTAAGCTCTGCGTCTCACCTTTGGCCGCTATCCTTGTGTGTTTTGGCTCTATATCGCAGGCGCTTGGTCTCCGCGGGCAGTTGTTCGCGAACGCAGGCAACCTGACGACGTGGGCGCGACTGCTGGACGAGAAGAAGTGGATGAAGAACTTGGCCGACGACACGCGCGTGTCCGTGGGCCTGGGCCTCGTGTGGGGCACCCGCATCGGCCGCCTCGAGGCCAACTATTCGTGGATCCTCAAGTCGCATGAGCATGTACGAGAAGTAGCCTACAGGGGGGGGAGAGAGAGAGGTGGAGGAGCCGAGCTTACTGACTGATGATACGTGTGTGCTGTATTGCACCTGGCTAGGACAACATCAAACGCGCTCAACTGGGTCTCGGCATGACGTTCTGCTAGATGGGACGCGCCGTAGAGAGCGAGCAAGGGGAGAGAGAGACTCAGCAAGAAACAGCGAGTAACGAGATGTCAAAAGCTGAAAAGCGTCCGCCAGCCACGGCGGCGCCAACAAATATCCACACTCGTTGGATGCCTGTTGGCCTGGCGATGTTGAAGTTGAGGGAAACCCGAAAATGCTCTTGCAAGCCGTGGTCGATGCTCTTATCTGCACGTTCACGAACAAGAGCACGGTGCTACTGTCTGCGAACAGTGGGATTACGAATCCATTCCCAACCTCGCCTCTCATTCCTGATGTTCTGATCCATCGAGTTCGGGAGGGAAATAGCTCCTCAAATCACCAACCCACCCCAAGCGAAGACAGGCAGCGGCCGCATCCTCATCCTCCCTCCTGCTGCCCGAGAGAGAAGGCCCTGCCGCATTCGCATCCGAGAGAGACCCAGCCATGTACACGGGCAACGCGGCGCGCATCTACAACCCGCAGCCAGACCCGCTGGAGCGCGGGCCGCCCAAGCGCGTGACCCGCGACGAGTCGCACATCGGCGAGATGGTGGCGGCCTCCAAGAAGCGCGTGTCCTGGCGCTTCACGCTGGGCGAGAGCGACCGCGAGCACGAGGTGGTGCTGGTGCACTCCATCATGTCCTACAAGAAGGTGTCTGCGTTGAAAGGGGGTGATTTGGCCGTTGTTTCGGTGGTTCGGCGACAGGAGACCGACGCTGGTTGACGTGACCGAACATGCTGACAGATTGTGCTCTCTGCGTGGCATGTGGTGGCTGCAGCTGGTGCAATATGATGGTCGACAGATGCATTTCTCGTCGACGGTATGAACTCGGGCATTGCAGTGGCGTATATGCTGTGGAAACCATTGAGAGCCCTTTGCAGGTGATGGAGATCTGATCACACGACCATGTTTGCTGGGGGTTCTGGGTGACGCCAGGCCATTCTGGGCGACTGGAGCTTCTCGATGATCCTGGACGGCTTGAACACAGTCATGGAAGTGCGGATCAACGACATGGAGTCCGTCGACGTCCCCAAATATGGTACGATCGTATCTCCTCCATCAAGTCGTAGCAGTTCAATCACTGACTGATACGATACCTCCCAATATGGCGTG
This sequence comes from Nothophytophthora sp. Chile5, assembly GCA_001712635.2. Classification (NCBI taxonomy): domain Eukaryota; phylum Oomycota; class Peronosporomycetes; order Peronosporales; family Peronosporaceae; genus Nothophytophthora; species Nothophytophthora sp. Chile5. The sequence continues at coordinate 21,018 of MBAC02001363.1, forward strand.
AACTCAGACTTCGCGATTGACCGCATTCCATTCCGTCGCTGGGACGTCTACCGTCGGAAGAAGCACCCGATCACCACTTCTACCTACGCCCAACCCAACGCCCCGGCCGGAAGTACGTCCTTATGGTCAGGATGTCATGGCTTGTGGCCTTGTCTTGTCGAATCTAACGCGTTTGACGTATTATATGATGCTGCTTGTGTCGTAGATGCCTATGGCACTCACCGCTGGGGGCCAGGAGGCGCCACGCCGCCGTCGCAACATGAGCCGCAGCCGTCCCGCGGCTCCTTCACTGGCAGTTCTCGCGGTTCTTTCACCGGCAGCTCTCGCGGTTCGTTTACGGGCAGCTCTCCGCCCGGAGACCGCACGCGAAGCTTCTCAGGCCAACAAGAAGCACGCATGCGGACCTCCTCGGGCCAGCAGGATGCACGCACGCGGAGCTTCTCGGGCCAGCGCGATGGCCAATTCGGGTTTACCGCACCGCAACAATACGCCGATCCGCATCAACGGTCCTCGTTGCAGGAGCAGAGCGCGCCATTCGCCGCGAAGCCGGCTGCTGCCAAGGCCCAGCCACCGCCAGCGCCAGCCGCGCCAAAGCCGAAGAAGCAACCGGAGATCAATCTGATCGACGATTTCGGTCCGTCCGTGAGCATTTCGGCCCAGTCGCTGCTGTTTGACCCGCTGGCAAGCGTGAGTTGGCCGCAACGTGAACATCCTGCAGCGCGTTTGTGCTATTGACTCCCGACTAACGCGTTGTCTGTTTGATCCGAACTGCCAGGCTGCGATGCAACCTCCTGGGGACTCCGGGGCAAGGAACGCGCCGCCGCCCCAATACCAGCAACAGGCGCCGCTCGTGGCGAGCCAAACGCAACCAGCCAGTTACGTGGACCCGTTCGCTGCCGTCGCGTCGCCCGCGCCTCTGAAACCCACTGCGACCATCACGTTGGACCCCTTCGCTCCCCACAACGTCGGCAACTCCATGCAGCGGCCGTATGTCCAACCGCCCGCGGCCAACATGAACGCGGGAGCTGCTAGGGCTGGCAATTACCAGCAACAGCAGGCGATGGGCATGCGGATGCACGGGATGGGAGCGCCAGTTCAGCAGCAGACAGCGCGAGGATCCTTCGTTGGCCAGCAGCAACCCGCAGTTGCAGGCGGTATGGGCCACGTCAACTACAACATCTCGCAGCTCATGAACCCGGTCGACGTCAACAGCGATGGCCAGCGGAACCAGCCGGCCAAGTCCATTAACATCGACGCCTTCGCCAGTATGGGCCGCTAAGGCGTCAACGTTCACAGCAGTTGGGCGAAGCAGAACAACGTTGCAAAAGCAGCGTGGCTAATGAAAATGGAGAAAATATGAAAGAAAACGAAGGAGATCCGACGCAAATTATGTGAATTTGCCTATAGATCCGTGGCGTCTCCTTCGACGGTCGTCAGTTTTCAGCAGTTCGCGAGTCTCGCGATCCACTTGATTCGCTAACTGAAGGCGCGTTTGCACACGCATAAACTGAATTTCGGCGTCCTTCTTGGCTTCCAGCTGGTCTTTCATTGCAATAAGACGTTGCGCCGCCTCCAGTTCCAGCAGCTCCAGTTGCTTAACGTGTTGCTCCGATAGTGTTTGCACGTGAATTTGCAGTCGCTCGTCTGCCTGGATAGTCCACTGTTTCTGTTGCAGAAGCTCTTGGGTAGCGTAAAACGCCTGCAACTCGCGCGTTCGTTCGTCTAGCGCGTTCTGCGCATTGAAAGCCACTTGCTGCGCAGCTTGCAGCACTTGATCGCAAATAACACGTTGACGGTCGAGCGTTTGTTTGCAAGCGTGCACCTTCTGTTGCAACTGCTCGACTTGGCATGAAGCATCGCGAAATTGCACGAATACACGACGGAGCTCGAGCGCAACTTGGCTCAGTAGCCGCTGCAGATTCCCGCCGAGCACCACGAAGCCCTCGAGCTCCTCGAAGCTTTGGAAGTAGGTCTCCACACGCCGTCGAACACGCTGGAAGAGCTGCTCTTCCGCAGCATTGAGCCGTCTGCCTTGCTGTTCAACTGCATGGCTCGTTGCGTGCATTTCGCTATTAGCTAAAAGACGACTGGTCTCTTGCAATAACGGCCGAGATCTCATTTGCAACTCGCTTGTAGTTTCATATTTGCAAGCAGCTTGTGAACTGTAACCACGTGCGGATCTGATGGCTTGGTGTTTGTATTCACTGGGTTCTATAGTGGCAGAATAATTTACAGACGTGTCTTCTAGCGTCCTTCCTATCGGTCGGTAGCACACCTCACAACATGGAGTGCAGCTTGGGGGTGTGCTTCTATTCTACTGGACGCCGCAGCCCGTGTCGTTGGCGTTCCAGGTGATAGACGCCGTGTACTTGCGCGTGGCCTTCTCCAGCGCGATGAGGTGCGGGTCACGCACGTGCAATGCGCGCATGCAGTCGCAGAGACGGAAAAGGTACTCGAAGTTGGGGCCGCTGAAGCCCCTCCGTGTGGCGATCTGCTTGGCCATCTCGTCCACGGGCGACGGACCCAAGAAGTCCGAGTTGGTGGGCGTAGCGATGTACACGAGCGCCTTGCGGACCACACCGTCTTCGCAGTGCACATCCACCATCTGGCGATCGTAGCCGGCCTGCTCACGGTTGTCCAGCTTGGTCAACGTGTCTGCCACCTCCTCGTCCGGCACTTTGTATAGCCGGCCCCAGGTGATTTGATCGTCCGCGATGTGTGCGTGTTCGTCGTCGAACTTCTTCATGTCTTCGGCGCTGATGAGCGTGACCACACGGCCCACGGCCTCGGGAGAGCCACGGTGGTCCGGACTGCCCTGCCAGAAGCGGCGGTGCCAGCCTTCCACGTAGCCGAAGACCGTGTCTTCCGCCGGGAACTCCGTCTTCCACACGATGGAACCGTAGCCAAATACCCACATGATGCGGCGGAGATGAGGGGGTTCTGCTTTGGAGAGGGAGAGCAGGGAAGCTTGAGGTGCCGCCGATGGAGCAAAATCCGAAATGAATATTTTGGCTGGGGATTTTGCGCTCGCCGCTGCGCAAATTGATACAGAGAGGAACGGCTTGCTCTCTCTAAATTTGCCACGTCTGTGTCTGGGTTGGTTGCTTCCCCTAATCCCCTAGGTTCCTGAACTCAAGCCTCCATCCCCAAAACCAGCAAGAATTTTCTTTGCAAAATGAGCCTGTGGCTGAAAACTACACGTGGTAAACTACATTTTTACGCGACCAGCCGAGAGGAGGGCGGTAAAAATGCAAACGCGACAACGATTGCATGGCACAGTCGTGCGCATTTGCATGCACGCGAGCATGCAAGGGATTTGGATAGACTCGCCACAAGCAGGTGGTGACTGTACGAATTGCACACTAGTAGATCGCTGCTTGTACCGTGTCACTGTATTATAATTTTTCTTGGCGATGAAGAGATCGATTCATGAATACTAGTACTTCTTAACCCACTCAAGTCTGAAGTTTACAAAAGCAATAATACGGTAAGCAAAACGTATCTGGGTTTGGGCACATATTCGACCGTTTCGGGTTCGGGTGCAGCTGGCTGGTGGCAGACGAAGGTTTTGCTATTGCGATACATGAACTGAGTATCTTACGCGCAAGGTCGCGCACTAGGCAACATGCCAGCAAGCAAAGCCTTCCACAGATCGGGAAGGGAGCGGGCGCGGGTGCGACTCCTATCCGATAAGCGCTTCCCTCACAGGGCAGACGGCGGCAAGGAAGCAACCAACGAGGGCAAGAGAAACGAGGGGCTGGCCCTGGGTTGCCGAATATAAAAAACGACGCCCGCTCATTGGCTGGCTACTGCCACGTGCAGCGAGAACGACAAAAACAGCACGTGACGAGCTCACGACATTACGCCGTTGCGCAACTGCAGCTTTTTTGCAGACTTTATTTTTGCAGTCCACGTCGTCGTCCATCCCTGCCAATCAGACGCGAGCTTACCACCGAATCGAACTCGTCCTCCTCCTGTCATGAGAATGCGACGCGCTGATTGGTCAGGTCACTTCATGTGTCGGCCGAAAATGAGCGAAACGGCGCGCGCCTTCCCATCCATCCCCTCTCCACCACCAGAACCTTTCGACGCAAAAAGCGCAAATGAGCAAACGACCGAGGGCGGTGGAGCGAACTGCAATCCGTGCCAGTCGTTCCGCCCCTTGGTGTGCGGCCCCGCACATTTTCACTATCGTTATTGGCGTGTTGGAGCGCATAGCATCAGCGCAAGGCAATTGCGAGGACTGCGTTGGATGCAAACGGATGCCAAGAGCAGTTGCGCATTGTTGCAAGGGAAGGTTGCAGTTCGATCGATACACAGTTTTGCCATGGTGTTGCACTGCAACTTTGCGGGATGCAACATCGCACCTGCTGCTTATGGGGATACAAGACAGGTCTAACAGCATCCAGGGTGTTTGCGACCGTATTGAAAAGCCAACCCAAGCTACAGAAGAAGGCGCTGCTACCACAGATCGCGAGGGAGGGAGGAGATGGCACGTGTAGGGTTTAACCACTCCGTTGAAGCCCGCTGAGTACGTGAACTTGCGTTGATTGCGATGGGATTAAGCGTAATAGGCATCATCGGTGCGCTCTTGGCCACCAGCTGCGCAACTTCCATCTCGCTACCTTTCGATGGCGTCTGGATGCAGATGGATCTATGCAAACTCGCGATGAGATGTGTTTCTCCACCTTGTGTCTAAACGGAATCAGCGATCTGGTCCGCCTCGTCCGAGAGGAAACCCAGCTCGTCCTCCTCGCGAATCGTGGGGCAGTCGCGCAAAATCGCGTGCGAGATGGCGAGCGCTCCGCTGTCATTAGCGAAAAGAAAACCCTAACGTTAGCGGAAGAACTGTGCTAACCCATACACACGCAAGAGAAACACGTTACCTGGCCGAGCAAATGGTGAACAGGATGGAGCCACCGAACACGACGATCACCGCCGCGCTCACTGTACACGCACAGATACAAAGCAAGTTGTGAGCAAACGCACTCATCCCTATCAAAGCGGATTTAGCAGGTAGACCGAGCGTGATAACGTACCGCCAAGCATGCCGAGCTTCCGCTGGTCCGGGGTGACGGTCCGCCCCATGATCTTGGTCGGGTTATCAGGCGTCTCGTTCGCAGTCGCGCTCGACATGTAGAGCCAGAAGCCCGCCAGGCAGATCAGCACGAACAGGAAGAACGGGTTCAACAGACTGTACACGGAAACCAGCAGGAGGAGACAGAGACGGTCGTCAGTTTCCTTCACGAGACATCGAACCAACAATTAGTGGTGCGCGTTGTCGTGTCCTCCTGTTAGTATACTCACATGGTGACCACGCCGACCAGCGCCGCGGAAATCGCATAGTTGGCGCTAAAGAACAAGGCGTTCTTGCGGCACCGCGGAGCCAACACGTCGCGTCCAGGCATGTTGAACGGTTTCTCCTCGCCTGTTATAGCGCCACACGAATATATCACGGGGTTTAGCGTGGGCGGTTCGCCAGCGAAATCGTCGAGCCGTATCTTACGTACCGAGTCCGAAGAAGAGCGAGAGCCCGCGCACGTTCCTGATGTCGACGGCCTTGACGAGCTGGTTCTTGATCTTCTGCAGCGCGTGCTGCTGCACCTCCATGGTGATCGTGCCTTCTTCTGCCGCGACCTTCATAGCGCTCATGTTGGTTGCTTTTTTCTTCGCTGCTCGGCTTTGGGCGCTTCTTGGTCTGAAGCGCTCGAAAGGGAATGAGCGCTGCAGAAAACTGTCGTCTTGGCACGCTTTGATTCGCTAAAAATAGCATTCCTCTGAACATTTAGCGAATCAAAAATAGACATGAGTCTGTTCAGTAAAGGGGCTATTCTGGGTTCCTAGCCTCGGATTCCCAATTTGGGGACTCAGGAAGGAGTGATGGTCACTTGCTTCAACTTGCAGTCGATTCTGCGCGTGCGCGCTTCCGCACAAACATAAATGCAGACGCGACGCTCGGGCGGCAAGGCCCCGCTTAAGAAGACCTGCGAGCTGAATGACACGCCGGACGACGACGGTAATGGGCTCGGCCTCCCACTCCAATGCAGCGTTTCTTCGTGGGGGATCAACCGCTCTTGTGTTGTTGACATCAGTCGTTCTCCTCGCGACCTGATCCGTGCGGGATTTCATTCATTCACCGGCACATATATAGATCGAGGAGAATCGGAAGCAGATAAGGTAATACGTGACGAGCGCATGCGTAACTGTGAGGGTGGTGTGGAGATAAGAACGGGCGTCTTATCTGTTCTTGGTGGTCGCTGCTTGCAGGAGAACACGCAGAACGCGGTGTCGAAGGCTTCAAGAACAGGACGGAAGGGCAATCGTGGCAATGGAGTGATCAAGAAGAGAGCGAAGGGTTCTGCAGACGACAACGGCAACGAGAGGTCGTCTAAGAGACCGAAGCTTGGCTCCACAAGTCAAGAAACCTCACCACCATTCACTTTCAGTACAAGAAACTCCTCCTTCCGCAAGAGGAAGCAATTGAAGCACAAGCGCAAACAAGAAGACGACGGCAAGGACAAGAAGCGGATCGAAGATCTCATCGCATATTTCAAGTCCTTGGACGAGCAAAAACTGGAGACTTCCTGATCGATGGTTGGTGACCGAAGTATCGCGTTCGTTCGACAGGCCCGGTGTCCGTTCTCTCACTCTTGCTTTGGCTTGGTGCATGTGGCTTGGTGGCTTGATGCTCCGTCTAACCTACGTCGATTGCGCAGTCGCTAGCGCCAGCAGCTGGTCACAATAGCGAGGATTTTGATGGCGACTGCGATTCTCTTCCGCTTTCTTCGCCAACCGCGGCGCGTCAACCGCCACTGTTTGCTTCAGAACTTCAAAGACAGCCTCCTGCTCAGCATCCAGTCAACCCGACACGACCAAACCACAAGTTAGTAGATTGACATGCTTGTGGAGCCAGAAAATATCGGATGAAGGCAACCAAAAGGATGCAGCAGCACGCTGCGTACCTGGATGTCGGGCTCCGAATCGTCCAGGTGGACAAACAAACAGTCCAGCGTGTAATCGATGATCGTTCCTTGGAAATGCTCCTTGGGAGCGGCCCGCAGGAAGGTGGTGAACGTCTGGCAGGCCGCTTTGCGCACTGTGTCGTTGCTGTCATCGAGTCGCTTGAGGATTTCCGCGTAGAGCTGGTGCACCGGCTCCTCTATCAAAGCGCAAGAAAGCGGCAATGCTCCCAGCGTCAGACGAATGCGTCCCCCCTCATTCCAAGTGTATACGCCACGACATAACACACTATACCTCCCAAGCATCCAGGCAACGCCACGAACAAATACTGCAACGCCAGACACACAAGCTGCCGCGTTTTGGCGTCGCTGTCGTCCATCGAAGATTTCAACACGGGGAGCATCTGCCAGGCACATCAAGTATACATCCGAAGCAGCGACGCGTGAGTACGGGAGCGGGTGGATGCCAGACAACCGAGGAGGCAAAGTGTGAACATCAAAGGTCAAACCTGTGGGGCCGTTTCAAACAAGCACGCTTGGTCGGCAATGCCCTGGCGAAGAAGTGTGTACGCACACGCAACAGCCACTTTCCTAATGGGATGGCAATCGCAAGCAGTGCAGAATGAGGGAAAATGGACCCGAGAAGCTTGACTCATGAGCCCCCACGTTCGTAGCCGAACCTGATCGTAGCAGCCACACGTCCGCCGCTCCAGACGATGTTTGGGATGATCCCCTTCTGCAACAATGCCGTGCTGAATGGCTGAAAGGCCTACGTATAACAGTCCCACGAGGTGAAGGAAGTGGGTCCTGTGAGCACGAATGGAACTGCCCATAAGCCAAGTACCAAGAGAGGAATCGAGGATGGACACCGACCTTGCAGATGGCATTCGTCCCTAGCATCGTCTCCAGCAATGCAAGGAAAGCGAGTCGGACGTCCGCATCTTGTGCTGAGTCGAGGTGCACCAGCAGCACGGGCACGAGCTTCGCCATGTTCTCGGCACATGCCTAAAGGCGATGAACGTCAGTACGGAGACACACAGGAACCTTCAGGCGCTTCGCAACAACACATGCAATGAACGTACCACTCCCCCTCGTCGGCAAAGCGAGTCGAACAGAACTTGGTTGGGGTTGCTCTTCTGCCAACTCGTCGCGACATCAACTGGAAGCACCATCGTATCCAGCAATTTACCCAAATAACGCAGGTAAAGTGCCTGCAATGGAGCCATAAGTCGACATGCTTAGCTGCCTGGAAACCCTCACCACCTCCAGAACGACGACCAAAGATCACAGCATACCTCTACAGGCTGCTCCATCTTGGCTGCTAACTCGATCAGCCCTCCACTTGCCTAAAATCATTCAGCACAAGAAATCCCGCATTAATACGATCACAATATGCCACAAGCTCAAGGCCCGGAGTATCACTCTGTTTGCGCTGCAACGAACCGTATGATACGCGAGCGATGACTCCGTGGACGCCGCAAAGAGATGGCTGAGCACCCAGAAGAGTCGGAAACAGATCTCATCCTTCTGCGCCAGTAGCGGCCCGGCAGTCTTGATGATACTGGCAACGACGCCCGCCAACTGGTCTTGCAGGTCGGCCACTTCGGATTCCCGGAGTCCAGCATCACACAGTGCTTCGGTGATGAGCTGCAACATTTCAAAGCCGACTCAAGTCGTCAAACAACCGCTCACAAACCACAGCAACTACCTCCCAGCCAGTCACAATTCACCTCCAAATGCGGTCCGATCGTCTTGGTCGTCATGCCTTCGATACTCATGCCCAGCAGGATCAGTCCGTTCGTGCGATGCTGAGCGGTGTCTTGTCCCGCCAATCTGCCTGCCACCATTGGCAGCAACGAGGCCAAGATCATCTGCGAGTCTGCGTAGAAGCCGACGACCCCAGAGCACGCCTTCACACTGTTGACTACAGCCTCGTCGTCGTCGCGGCAGGTCTTGCTCAGCGCCGCAAACACCTTGTCCAGGAACGGATTCACGTGTTCCTCTAGCAAAATCACGTACGCGCTGAGGATCTGGGTGTAGCGCTCGCGCACTTGCACCGTCCAGTCACTCATTTTCTCCAGCAGCGGCGGCAGCACTTGACCTTGGATGCTAATGGCCAGTTTACGCGCACCAAGTGACGGTCGCGTCTCGAAAAACAGCGGCGGCGTGGGTCTCGCGGCCTCGTTGTCGACCGCCATCAACTCCACGTCGCTTGACATGATGCCTCCGTCGTCGTCTCGCGCTTCCCATGTGGCTGAGAGCTCATTCAACTTGACAAGACAGAGTGCTCGTACTTCGGGTGAGTCGTCCACAACGCCCGCCAGAAATAAGGGGAAGAGAGCTGCCTCGAACTGCTGGATCTGGTCGATGCTGTCCAGCCACGCGGCCAGAGTAGTGATCAGCTGTTTCCTTACGGATGGCGCGTGGTCGAAGACAACCTTGCCCATTGCTGGCACCAGAATCTCCTTCATGAGGTCAGGAAGTGCCTCAGATCCGCAAGGCACCGCGGCTTCGAGCGCCTGCAATGCGCATAAACGCACGCGACTGTGCTGATGGCCGAGGTTGGCGACCATGGGGCGCACAATGGTGCCGAGCTGCAGCGCCACGTCACTCTTCCACGCTTTGGAGATCACGATGACGCACTCTGCCGCCGTCTTCTTGGCGTCGGGGAACGGGTCCACCGCCGTCTTGCCCAGCACATTGGCCAGCTCCGTGATGACGTCGCGCAATGACGTCGGTGTTGCGTCCGTAACCTCCTCGAACTTCTTGAGGAATGCATGCAACAACTGCAAAATCAGTAAACGGATTTCTTCCGTGGGCTCCGGATACGGCAACTTGCCGAGTCGAGCATTCGCCAATGCCACCAGCTCTCGTAGCGTCGCCTGCGAGGGCTCCAGCGCCCCGCGTTCGCACAGGAACAACAGCGACGTGAGCGCTCGCTCGCGGCATTTCTCCACAGCATCGCGTTCAGCGCATTGAATCAGAGCGCGCTGCAGATTGGCTGCGCATAAGGCACGCAACACTGCCATGGACACGCGCGGCGCCTCGTTCTCCAGCGCGCGCTGGAGCTTATCCGCCGCGCGCCGACGTACGCCGCGGTCCGGGTCTGCGAGGCAGTTCACGTCGCGCTGCATCTTCATGGCCAGCACGTTGTACGTGGTCTCGTCTTCCGCCGACAGCGGCATGATGACGCGTAGCTCTTCGCAAGATATTCGCGCGTCCGCTCAATTTGGATCAGCCTTGGATGAAGGATTGGATCGGGAAACAACGCGCGAATAAAACGTTGGTTTGTTTGACCTTACAAAGCTGAAGACAAAAATGTCGTCTATCAGACGCATTGGATACGCGGCGTATCATACGCCACTTCCAGACATGGATTGGTGTCAATGAGCAATGGATGGATGCGTCAAACAAAACAGCCTCTATCTCTCTCTATGAATACGAATAGCTTGGCTCTTTCGGCTGGCCCCCGGTTGGTGTCGACATGCCCACGCTCCGGTCGATCGCGATGGGGCCATTCTGTGGCAATTGGCCAGTCGATCTACTTCTTCTTGTTGCTCTGCACGCGCTTGCGGCCGTTGGCAGTCAGCTCGCGTTTTCTGGGCAGGTCCAAGCAACGTATTCACATAAAACAATGAACAAAAGCAGATCACGATGGCAATCAAGAGGGCAAGGCTAGCTCACCTCATGCGGATGCGGCTCGGGGACACGTCGATCATTTCGTCGTCGCCAATGTACGTGACCACATCTTCCAGAGACATGGTGCGGATGGGCGACAGCTTCACGTTCTCGTCCGTGCCGGCCGCGCGCATGTTGGTGAGCTTCTTCTCCTTCGTGGGGTTGAACTCAATGTCCGTCGGGCGACTGTGCTCGC
>MBAC02001365.1:0-14237 GCA_001712635.2 Nothophytophthora sp. Chile5
CGCCTCAGCAAAGTGAACAGCCGCCTCCTGCAGCGATCTTTCGACACAACCTCGCAATAGAAATCTGTGTCACTATCCTCCACGCTCGCTGGACAGAAGATCCAACAGGCCGGGGTTGGAGGGTTAAAAAGAATTAAGTTTAGGTTGAAGTTAAAGATTGGAGGTCTCAGATTGGTCGAAAATGACGTGACCCCTGTTCTCAAGCTATCCCTCCTCCAAATTCCGGCGCTAATTGGCTGAAAAGAAACCACAACGCGGTATGGGTAATATGATATGTTGGGATCCCATCCCCCTGCACACGAAGAGCTCATTCCCCATCGTTCTCCAAGCGTCGACCTGCTCCACGATGTCGCCGCCTCCGCGCCGCGGCCACAAGAACATGCCGCCCCCGCCTCGCCCCGGCGAGTTCGAGCGTCTGTAAGTCGGCGATTTCCCGAAATGGCGACGTTTCTACTGGCATTTTTGACGGATTGACTGTTAAATAGGAGCCAGCAATGTCTGGAGTTCGTGCGTCTGCACGCCGCGGAGGGGGACGCGCAGTCCGTGGTGGACGCGATGGACACGTTCGCCTACGAGAGCTGGATGATGAACGTGGGGGACGTGAAGGGCGCCGTCGTGGATGCCGAGATTGCCAAGGCCAAGCCGCAGATTATGGCGGAGATCGGCGCGTTCTGCGGCTACAGCGCCGTGCGCTTCGCCAACAAGCTGCGTGCTGTCTCGGGACCCACGGCACACTACTACTCCTTCGAGTTCTCGCCCCTTTTCGCCAGTATTGCCACGCAGGTCCGGTGGTTTTAGAGCGCTCTCCGTTTATTGGTCATGAGTGAGAACTGATGTGGTTGGGTTGGAATGTCCCTAACTTTGTGGCAGATGGTGGCGTTCGCCGGGCTGTCGGACCTGGTGACGATCTTCGTCGGCGCTTTCTCGGAGAACTACACCAAGCTGAAGGAGCTGGGCATCGGCCACGCTGATGTACGTATTGGGTGATTGGGCCGCAGCGCTTTCGGAAGCTTGACGGGGCCGCTCTCTACCTTATTAATACGGCAGGTCTTCTTCGTGGACCACGACAAGCGGCGGTATCTGAGCGACTTCAAGATCATTGAGCAGAGCGGGTTGCTGCGACCGGTACTGTGCTAGTTACTGCTGTGTCTCTAGTAGTATTGCCTGCATTGGGTGCTCAAGTTAGGGCGATTTTGAACATTGCGATGGATTGAACAGGGCTCGGTGGTGATTGCCGACAATGTGGGATCCGGGGTGGAGCCAGGCATGGGACCGATGGCGCCGGGCTATCTGGAGTATGTGCGCTCGAACGCCAAGTTCACGTCCGTGTTTCACGAGTCCTTCGTGGAGTACCAAGCGGAGCTGAAGGACGGCGTGGAAGTCTCCACGTACGTGGGCTGAGGATCTGTCAAGCCAGAGGTTGGGCGTTTCCCCGAAGCCTGCTGCGCAAGGACACACGTCAGCGTCTAATATCACAGCAGCAGCACATTTTTGTCTTGTTTGCCTTAATTCATCGAGTGTATTTGATGCCTCCTTGGAGTTGTGTTCGATCTTAAAGAACCGCTACTTCTGAGGTTCGCTGGGCCTATTTCAAGCTGTCGAGTAGCAGGGTGAAGGCGGCGTCCACTTCCCCCTCGTAGTCAGCCAAAAACGCCGGCGCGTCAGTCAGTCCAACGCGATCGGAGCTGCGAATGAACTCCTTAGGCAACGAGATGCCGACGTGGGCGACCACCTCCATGTGGAGTCCGCCTGCCAGCACCACCGTGAGCTGTTCGGCACATTTGCTGCCGTGGTGACCTCCGTATGAGACCAGAACGACGCGCTTGCCCGCCCATTCAGTGTAGAGGTGGTCCAACAGGTTCTTGAGCTGGCCGGGGTACCCCCAATTGTACTGCGGTGTGAGGATCACGATCGCAGGCGTGGCGCTGATAACTCGACTCCAAGCCTGGACTGCCGGGTCCGCGTACTTCTCAGGCTCGCCAGCGGGAATCCCAGCGGCGATGATCGGGTCCATGACGGGTCCGAGAGGCAGAGGGAGATCCATCAGGTCTGACGCGAGGACAAGTGTGTGCGACGACTCACTGGAGTTGGCACTCGAGCTGGCGATCGCTTGGAACCTGGTCATGAGCCAGGCAGCCAATCCGTCGCCATTGTTGGAGGCTCGAGCGGTTCCAACCAACAAGGCGAGCGGAGAGGAAGGGGCGGGGGTGCTCATTAGGATAGACTGGAGTGAGGCGCCGGGTGCTTGGAGGAGAGCGGCGGGAGTTTGGAGGGAGCGAGGAGAAGGCAAAACACAAATGAGCTTCTATTTCGAGCACAAGACAGTGAGTTTATCGAGTTGCCACCCACGTCAGCCTCGAAGCGTTTGTCCCTGACATTCCCGCTGCAGATGGCTGAGCCCAGCCACCCCGTGCACATCACAAAACGTACGCACGAGCCAATCAACGGCTGCCAACACTGGAACTTGGTCCCCCTTCACGATCTATACATACACTCCTAGCGGAATGAATCACCATTCTCAGGTGTCATCACAGTCATTCCGACGTGAGGATAGCACATCTGACAAGCATCCGCCTCTCGATCTCTGGCTTTTGGCTTGCTCGGCGGTCCGTCGCCACGTTCCAGGCGGTCTGGCACCCTGCTGAAGACTTTCGAGTGCGTGCCAGCCCAGTAGCACTGCTAGGCCTGCGAGAGGGTCCGGAGCAAGGCGATTAGTCGGCTGCTCTGCTCTGGCGTCGGAGCAGTTCCAGGTGTGTGTCGCTGTTTGAGCGAGTTCGGGCATAATGCGTCGATCGCCCAACAGCCAGTCAGTTTTGGTCGCCTAACACGACGTCCGCAGGGGGAGGAGCCATCCATCTCGACGCACGCGATACGCTTCGGCTACCGTAGTCCAGACTCTTACGTAACCGTTAAGAGCTGCGATAAGCGTAATACCTAACATAGCATAACAAACAGGCCCATTGGGGGCGGTTAAGTGCAGGATTCCTACCGGTTACGGGTGCGCTCGCCTCAACGGCGGGGAGCAATCAGAGTGGATTTGTGATTACGCCTCTCCACACAATCTCATGAGCTCCCCCGCCTCTGACCCAAAACTCGATTCCCCCCAAAGCAGAGACCCCGAGATGCCGCCCCGCGTTGCTACGACCAAGCCGGGCCCGCCGCCGCCCGGCCAGCTGGAGATCATGTACGCCGTCCAACGCCCCTGCTGTCCTTTGCCTATATTCGTACGGGTGCCGGTGCTGAGGTCTTGTGAGCTCCTGCTGCGTTCATGACTGGACAGTGGAGAGAAATGTCTGGCGTTCGTTCGTGAAAACGCGACGGCGGGCGACCCGCAGTCGGCACTGGACGCGATCGACACGTTCGGCTACGACCACCACTGGATGATGAACGTGGGCGATGTGAAAGGCGCGCTCGTGGACCAGGAGATCGCCAAGGTCAAGCCCAAGGTGAGGCTTGCACTGAACGGACGTTTCGCCACTCGTTCGCATCAGGACGAGCGTTCTAACGACGTGTTGTGGCGATTGAACACGCGCAGATTCTGGCGGAGCTTGGCGGACTCTTCGGCTACAGCGCCATCCGCTTCGCCAGCAAGATGCGCGAGCTCTCTGGGCCGTGTGTGCACGTATATTCCTTCGAAATCTCGCCTGACTTCGCAGCAACAGCCACGAAGGTACGAGGCTTTTACATCTTGGGCAATGCCATCTTCTTCGTTGGTCTTGTGCTTCTCCTGCGATGCTCGGACTGTGCTGACGCTTGGCTGCAGATGGTGGAATTTGCCGGGCTCTCGGATCTCGTGACCATTTTCGTCGGAACGTTCGGGGACAACCACGTCAAGCTCAAGGAGCTAGGCGTTGACCACGTCGACGTACGCTCCCGCTCCGCATAACACGTCAGCTTGCAAGCTTGGGTCAGTGAAGCTGACCTTTGGCTGCTGCTCTGCTGCAGGTTTTCTTCCTCGACCACGACAAGAATTGCTACAAGAGCGACTTGCAGATCATCGAGCAGAGCGATTTGCTGCGTTCGGTGCGTTGTTGCAGCTGGTCGTAGCTCTGATTGTTGCGTCGGCGTCTCATGTCCATGTTGCCATTGGCGTTTGAAGGGTTCTGTTGTGATGGCAGACAACGTCGTCGTCGCGCAAATCGCCGACTATCTCGATTATGTCCGTAGCCACACCAGCTTCACGTCGATTATGTACGACTCGTACCTGGAATACTCCGAGATCGCCGACGCGCTCGAGGTTTCCACGTACATGGCGTGAGCTTCACTGTAGAGGCTGCTGTCGCCTGGGTTTTGTCGCTTCGACCACCTTCCTATGCTGCTTTCCAATCAACAAGATACGCCACCTTGGGTCGGTTGACCACTCTCGTAGAAAGTTGTTATGGCAATGCACACCATCAGGTTTTCTTCGTCGCCTCCTCTTCATCCGGTTTGCGCTTCGACTCGTTCGATCGTGCCACATTGTGTCTTGGGTGAGGCTGTAAGAACGGCGCAGTCCTGCTTTTGGCTAAGCGGTGTCCATGCGGAAGAGATTCGAGACTCGTGAGACTGTAGGCCACTGGACGCGGGGCAAATTTCGCCACACGAAGATTCGTGAGGGTTCTTGGGCTTGGTTTCGTCTCCAGAGCCTGGGATACTCCCGATGGATACACCTCATCGCCTTGAGAGGCTCTCTGGGAGTGGTGGTGGAGCGGTGCGAGTCTCTTCTGCAGCCTCGCACTCACCACCCTACGAAGCTTCTGGCGCTTGCCTTGCAGTGTAAGCCGCCGCTCCGTGACCACCGAAATGGCGTCTTGTCGACCGGCGCGTGAGCCGTCAACATCCTTTGGTGGAGAGAACTGCTGCTGCGCCTCGCGTAGTCGGAGTTCTTCATCCTGAACGAACTCAAAGTGCTCTTCGCTGGGGCCGGAGAGCAAGAAAGACGTGGAGCGGGGAGGTTCGAAGCCGTTTTTCTCACTCAGTGTCTCCAAGAGGTGCTGGAACGAACTGAGCTCCTGTGTGTCGGCTTGGTCTGCGGGGTTTTGCTGTCCATGTGCTAACGTGAGCCTTTTCCTCCCCTCTTCCCCGACCTTCTCCTCTGCAACCGCGGCTTCGGCAGCATTATCGCTGTCATCGCTTGTCGATTCATCATCGCTGCCGTCGAGCGGAGTTCGACGATTTCTCAGGTTCCGAGTGGAGCCAGCCGCCTGAGAAATTCCTGGATAGCTTGGTACGGATGCAACGTCGACGGTCGGCGGGCCTTGGAAGGACCGCGACAGTGTGTTGAAGCGATCGATGAGGTAGTCGACGGTCTGGATCGCTCGTGAGGGCTGCATCTTCTGGCCCGAGGTCATGATGGCCAACGTGAAGGTCGTGTCGGGCTCCAGCGCGACAACCGACAGGTAGAAAATGGCCCGAAGAGGTGACTCGCCTGTCAGCTTTGCCTGAGAAAATGACCGGAGCGACAATGTGTTGGCATTGGCCTTGAGGTCCGCAGCGACTTGCTCCGAAGATGCAGCGTTGGCTGCTGCAGCTGTCACAACTCGAAGCAAATCGTGCGGATACAGCATGATCTTCTGTCCTTCCTGAGCGTCACTCGGTTCTTGAGCCAGTTTCTGGACGGACCGCCACATGAAATCCGTGACACAGGGCACTTTGGTCTCCGTGGACATGAACACTTCGGCGTCGCCACGTGTGACGTGCATCTTCAGCGTTATGATGGATCCGTGGGCTTCAGGAAAGTAGTGGAAGTGGAAATGTCGAGCTGCTTTCGCTTGATGGCACTCCCCCTGCACCGTCACGCCATACTGGAGCTCCTCATTCAGCTGGGAGCAGCTCTCCCGGTGGATTCGCTGAAGGCGAAAGCTTGCAGCAGCAGCAGTAGAGCTTGTGGATCCGGACGCCAGCATGATGGCGCTGTTGTGCCGCGATTGCTGCAGACGTTGCAAATCCTGGTCTTGTTGTTCCTGCCACTTCTTGCGGAGCTTGCTCTGTCGCTCCTCGGCTTCGCGTTGATCCAGCTGCTTCTTCTCCAGGACACGGCGCAAGGACGAGAACATGTTGGACTCCGACTCGTCGAAGAATTGCTGCCACTTTTGCTGCATGGCGGCTTCGGTTTCCGCGCTGAACGCAATGCCTTCACCCAACGCATTCAAGACCTGTCCTCCGTACAGCGCACGCTCCGCGTCTTCATTCAATCGCACGCGACCCGGCGGCTTCGGAAGCGGGGAGCTGGCGGGGATGGGACTCGCGTCGCTCTCCTCGTCTATAGTAGACTCCATATGACCAGGACCCCGAGGTTCGAGAGTGCTTCTCAAGTGGCTTTGCGAAGGAGCCCGTCTCAACATCGGGTTTGTTGTGGACTTGCTGGTCACGGACGCCTTCGGGAAAGACGCCGTGATGTTTTGCACAGTATTGGAACTGTGTCTTTCGTTTGCCGGGCTCTCCTTTCCTGTCGTGCAGTCTCCAGACCCCACCTCCTCCTCCTCTCCATTTCTGCTCGCCTCCCTGTTCTTCTCGTGGTCACATTCCGAGATATCCTGTCGATCAGCGTCCTCACCGTCGCTGTCAGTGTCGTCGCTCGGATTCCACATCGCCGCCCGGAAAGGATTGTTATTTGCCGCGACACTGTCGAGGAAGGCCGGCTGCCGCGAGAACCGAAACGTGTGATGCACGAGAGGATTGCTTTCTTTCATGACCGGCAATGGAGTTGCCGACGGATACTGCGACTCCTCTGTGATTTCCGATAAATCGGAGGTAGCAACCTCATCCGCCGGCTCTTCAACTGCGACAGGGTCTTCAATTGGCGCTGGCATTGTTGCCACCACCTCTGCTTGATCGCTCTCAGTTTTTTCACCCACAGCAGGAGATATGAGAGCTTGTTCTAGCATGTCACTGCCTTCCGAACTGTCGTTGGAGTCGTTGTCCTCCGCCGCTTCCTGGACCGAAGTAGCTCGAACCTCTGGCTCACCCACCACCGTTAGACCAAGCGCCGCGTCATCTACTACCTGCGTTCCACCTCCACTCAGATCCAATACGGACCCCGCAGCCGCACCAGGGAGTTCCACGTCTTGGTCGTGGCGTGCTTCGTTGTCATTCGAGTCGTTTGAGCCATTGTCACCAGAGTCGCCGTTGTTATTATCTCCTCCCCTGGTGTCCGGAGGAGTAGCCTCACGTGGCATTACGACAGGAATAATAGGCACCGACGCGTGACGCGATGAAGGAGAAGGTAAGATTGGATCTTGTGACTGTGAGTCTGTCTCATCACCTCGGATCCGCAGAAATCCGACGCGATGACCGTCTCGCGAAGACTGTCGCCTGAGTGTTTCAGTTCTTGCATTCGCTGGAGATATCGAGACAACTTTGTCGATAGAGGGAACCACGACGAATTTTTCGAGGGAAGAACCTCGAGGCGGAGACTTCAGTTGGTCCGCAGCTGCGGTCGATGATCGAGGAGTTAGATCGACCGATGCTACCTCATCTTCCATTGACACAATGCTCCTCAAAGAAGGCACCCGAGTCAAAGGTGGTCGCCTCGTTGGCGACATCTCCGCGTGTTGCTCTTCCTTCTCTTGCCCCATGGTGATTTTGCTGTTGCTCAATTGAGCTCGAAGAAGGGGATCGTCCCATTCATCTTCATCCTCGCCACTCTCTGAGGAGTCATCTGGCGAAATATACCCGACAATCTGCGTCGCCGGATACGACATTTCTTCACCACGTGCGCCAGCACCCACGCGTCTTCGGCTCGGGGGCACAAGCGGGAATTGAATATACATGCTGGCATACGTCATGGTGGGTTCATCTCCATTGGGGTCATTCCTTTCGAGCGCTCTTGCTCGGACATCGCTTTCGCTTGTCGGGAAATTGCTCTTGCCGACCGTAATAGCCACCCTGTTCGTCTCGGCCCAATTCGAGGACAGGCTGCATTGATCCAGCATCGATACGCTCAAGGATGCGATAGGCTTCGGCGTGGGTCCTATCGGCCTTACGCCCACAACTTTGGGCTCTCGCCCCCCGTGACGCAAGGCCCCATCTGTACGATCACCGCTCAAGTCAGAGTCCACCGTTAGCGGACGATAGCGATCCAACGCAGTCACACTAGCGCTCTGTCGGATGGCAGGAGCGGCGCCGTCCAGGAACAAGTCGAGTCGTCCAGCATCGCCACCATTAGCGAGCAATTCTTGAGTGGAGAGAGACTGGCCGAGCGTCTTCGATAAGTTGAACACACCATCATGCAGACCGCCCACGCGGCGACGATGTTGACGCTCTGCTTTGTGGTCCAACGAGCTTGTCCCAACTTGAAGGCCTGTTGGAAGTAGGAGCATACAGGAGGCGTGCATGTACTTGAGCAGCATGTCACGGAGTTCTGGGGGGATTTCCAGCTTGTAGTCTCTGCAGAACGACGGCATCTCGCGAAACTTGACCAATGTGCGCGTCCTGATGCCAACAACGTAGAGCATGGCCCAGAAATCCAAATAGCAGAGCTGTCCGTCACAGTCGAGATCGACGAAGCGCTTTCTGAGCGCGAAGATGGCGTTTTCAAACGAGATGGACACGTCCTTGGCTGTGATTGCGCGGGCAGCTTCATCGGCTGTCACCTGCTCGTTGGGCCAAAGGTAGCGCAACTTGATCAGGAGACTCTCAAAGTCACTAATGGCCATGACTCCCACGCGCTCGTGGTCGTAAAACACGAAGCAACTGAGCAACAGCCGCAGTTTCTCAAACAATTCGCTCTCGGCAACTACCTCGGGCGGGGGCTGCGCGAAAAAAAACTGCTCCGCGGCACGGAACTCGGCGTTCTGGTGCTTCCACTCCCCCACCAACAGCCTCAAGAAGCGATGCAGCTCAATCCACAATGCAGGGGTTTCTGTACCAACACCGTTTAGACTGTTGTCACCACTGCCGATATCACCACCGGGTTCTTCTGCATCCATCCGTTTCGGCTGAGTTGGTTTTCGTTGCGCATACTCTTCAATGAATAACAACACATTCCTCAGGAAAGCAGGACTCACCAGTGGGTAGAGCAGGTTCTCCTGTGCACAGAGCAATGCATTCCCCAGCTGCACGAACTGCCAGTGACTCTTTCCGTGCGCCATCGGATGCGCTTCGTTTCCTGCAATGACAGCGCTGTCATGTCTGCCGCGCTCGTCACCACGTGAGATGCCCGGAAAGCCATTACCACGCACGACCATCTCGCGTGAATACAGCCACGAATAACAGCACACGATCAATGCCACTAAATCACTCGGGATGTGTTCGTGTTCGACCGCATCATCCGGTGTGTGAAGCCCCAATAATTCGCCAAAGACCGCGACGGCATCGTGGTCGCGCAGGAAATGGCACATGGACACAAAAAAGAGCTTGAGTTTGGCTTCGACAGCACGCCGCATGCCGTACTTGGTCTTGAACACCTCGAACAGAGCGCCGAAGATCGAGAGCTCTGAGGAGCCTTCCACTAAGGAAGCACTCTTCTTATAGAGGTGCATGTGAGCGGAGGCTGTCAGTTTGCTATATACCTCAAGGATAATTGCAAGCGTTGCTCTCCGCGAGAAATGAGGTACGTATCCCCTACGCGGAAGCTCGACGGTATGAAGCCGTTTCCGACATAATTCGCATGTTGGGCCATGGAAACGGGGGTGCTCTTCATGCCCATGCTTTTCATCCAGTGGTTCGTCACCGTGGTCATCAACGCCTTGCTGGTCTTTCCAGAGCACATGAAGCTTTGGCGCAGGTTCGCACCAACAGTAGCCTTTCGACCAGAACTCTCGAAACATGCGTGACAGTTTCATGCTGCACACGAGTCCGTTCTCAGGCAGATAGTCATCGACGCGTGTGACTGCAACGATGCCGTCTGCAACCACCTTCTTGTGACGAACCTTCTTGATCTTCTTCGCCGGTTTGCCTCGATCCTCGTCATTTCTCTCTACTGGGGTAATGCCAGTGGCAGCGGTGGCGCCATCGTCACCTTTACTTGAATGTTCCTCGGAAAAGATGTCGTTACCGTTCGCTTTCCACGCCGCTCGGGGGGAGATCATGTCACTATCCTCCTGGAAACCGGAAATGTCGAATTCCCCCTCCTTCGTCAGCGGAGCCGCGGCAGATACGTCATCACTCTCTTTTGTCCGCAGCGGCTGGGAGAATGAGAATATGGACTCGTCGGACTGGGTTACTGCAACGGGATCAGTCAACTCACGCATGGGAGGACTCTTTGGCGTCCGCACAACCCTGTAGCCGATTGAACTGGTCAGGCTTGGACTCTGCGCGGCATGCGCTTGCTCTTCCTCGGCTTCCTCCCATCGAATGTACTTCTCGCCGAGGATGTTGTAAGAAATGACATATTTGCGTCGGGTTTGCTCTCTTTCGTGCGCTTTTTGCATGCGAACCTGCCCATTTTGAAGCTGGTTTTGCTTTCCGCAGTGGGCCGCTGTTGCTCCATCAAACGCCGGACGAGAAACTGTTGCAGCAGCGAACAGTGCGGTCAGAATCCAACTGGCTTCCCCGACATCCACTCGAGTACTGGCATTTACTTTCAGCTCCTGTAGACACTTGGCCAGGGCGAACCCCCGTCGTTTCACAGTCGGCAACTCGGGCTTGAGCGCGAGAAGATCGGTTAAACGACCAGCGGCCATCGTGCCATCTGTCCCGTGACGAGAAATATACTCTTCCACGTACCCACGTAATTCTTTCTCGTCAATAGAAGGTCGCGTGAACTTTGACGGTCTGCTTTTTGTTTGGTTGTTATCCGAGGTGGCATGCGCTTGATTGCTTCCAGGCTTCGCGTCTGCAGCTTTATGTCGCCGACTAGATCCTCCATCATCGTCATCATTTGTACTTAGCGCAAATACGGATCCGCTGCTGTTCTGCTCAGGAATACTGCTAGCAGAAGCAGATTCCGGCTGTGGAAGCATCGATGGCACGTGGAGTGTCAAATATTCATCAACTGATCGAGCCGTGTGACGTGAGGACGGGAGCGTCTCAGTTGGATCCTCAATGGATCGCGTTGTCGGTGTGTCAGGATATTCTGTTGAAATTTCACGCTGGGCGGCGCTCTGTGAATCACCTCCAATTGCTGCGTACTTGGTAGCACAAATGCTGTGAGGCGCAAACACGAACATACACACTTCATGTGCCAACGCGACAACTGCTTGCTCCTCTACCAGCACCATGTCAACCACCGCGCCGCCGATATCAAAGTACCGCTTCTCTTGGACAGTGCCCGATCCCAGAATCTGCCATTGAATGACCGTCATGTCCAGCGAACAGCTCAGAAATTCCGTTTCCCCAGTTGATCCTTGATCAGTTGACACACCACAAATCTTGGAGACTCGCCGTTCATGCCGCGCACCGACTTCAAGCTCTTGAAAGGCGATTCGTCTTGTATCCACGCGCCACGCAGCTAAGCGACCGTCTTCGTACCCAACGCTCACAAATGCGGCTGTTCCCTCTCGTTTTTCTGCCTCTCCTCCCCCCACTCGCCCACTCACGACTTCTATACATGACGGAACTCCCGCATGATCTGCAGTCGCGCTACTGACGAATCCAACCATAGTTAGCGAGGGCACGCTCCACAACTTTACGATACCGTCGGCACCCACTGAAGTTAGCACGTCCCGTTCTCGACCAGGTTCAATGTTAGCATGTGCAAGCTGAATAATGTGGGTCGAATGCGCTGCCTGGACGCGCACGTTGGCGTCATGTATCGATCGGCAAGTGAACGAATCAACCCAAAGCCCTCCCACCTTCCAGCCGAATAGTTTCCCGCTCTCCGTTCCAACAACGACCAATAGCTGCCGTGCCTCACCGACGGCATCGCTCTCTCCGTCACTATTCGTTCGGGCAGTCAATTTGGTCGTTTGGCACTTAAGCAAGCCTCCCCATGATGGCGGCAAAAGAGAACTCCCTGTAGCGTCATCGGTATGAGCAACTGTGCCGCCATTACCGTTGGATCGCTGAAAGGTGATCGCCGACAGGGCACTGATTTGGTCACGAAGCTGGGAGTCGTGAAGTGCCACTACACGTTTGCACTGAGATACATCGTACACATCCACCATCCCGTTACTCCAAGCGAGCACCACAAATGGCGTCTGCTTGCCGCCGCTCACGATAGATTCCACGGCAATGATGTGAGAACTTCCCAGGGGCGGAATGAGGAGCTGCTGCACTGGAGGAGAGACACCGTTCGCTCCTGCCGCCCGATGACCCAGAGGGAAAACACGAAGATTGCTTGCTGCTGCTCCGCTTAGACAAAGCACCTTGGACTCGTCCCTCTGCGTGATTGCTCGCACCGAATACACTTCTTCGATGGCTGCGAACTCATGTATCACGTGAAGCACAGTCTGCACTTTCAGCACATGCATCACGTCCTCACGCAACACGATCAGGAGGTTCTCCATGCAGCTGCCCATATTGACGTTCACACACATGACCAGCGTCTTCAAAGTCGGCTCCAGCGCACGTTTTCTCTCACGTCTTCTGCTCTTTTCTGTTTTTTTCGCCTTGCTTTCTTCACTAGTCTTGAAGGACCCCACGAGCTCGAGCACTGGCAGCCGATGTTTCAGCGTATTTGAAGCATCAAGCTCACCCTGGGACACCCTTTCCTCGACTGTCAATCTCCAATGCCTTACGGTCCCAGTGTCTCTTTCAGCTGTTATCACCATGGCTTCCGCTGACTTCGTGGCCGACCCCGCGCTATCGGAGTGGGATGTCTCGGAAACCGCACTGATTTCAATGGACGAGAGAATTTCCGCTTGAGCAGTGGGTATATTAGCATCCCCCGTCGGCTCGTACGGCGCTGCATCGATCGCATACAGCGCCGAGCCGTTGGTTCGACTGCCATTGACGTTCCAGACTTTGAGTCCTCCTTTGCAGAGACCAACGAGTAGCCAATCTCTGCACGGCGAAAGCGCCATCGCCGTGATCGCCTCTCGAAGCGCCACACGTCTCGCCAGAACGAATTTCCCATCATCTGGCTGATTCAGTCGCCACTCCAGGAGCATACCTTCACTGCCTGTGCCTGTGGTCGCGGCCGTCCCATTATCTGAGTTTTGCTTTGCTGGCGCCGGCCCGACGGCTCCGTAGAGCTCGCGCAGCCCTCTGGAGCCGCAGATCAACTCCAGCGACTCTGGGTGGCGTTGCACAGCGTGGACCTTTTCAATGCAAAGTAGCGTTCTCTGCGGTGGCTTCTGCTGCTGCTGCTGCTGCTCCTGTATGCTGGATGCGACCCACGAAGTGTCGCCGTCTTCTAATCGCTTGGAGATCTGAAGCAGCTCCACCACGTTTCTCTGTCCCCCGAGTAGCCTCTCCTGGGTCTCCATCTGGGCACTGCCGTTCATCTTGACATCAACGGTATCCTCCATTTCCAGGTGACTGGCGAGTAGCAGCCGCTCCGACCAGTGGTCGTAGTGCGAGCATTTGAGCCGATGTGTCGCTGGTCCTGAGTACAGCAGTAGTTTGCGCAACGACGCCGGCTCAATCAGCAACACACTATACGTGGTCGCGATCGATCCTGTCGAACGGATGGGGGGCGTCGCGCTGGCATACACACAAATATACACATCCAGCTTAGACGCGTATATCAGCGTGACGCTCGTGACGACCATGTGGGAATCAGGCGGCAGCTTCTGCTGCTGCTGCTGTATCTGTTGCTGGCAATACGACAGTCTCTTCTTCTCCGCGTTTGCATTCTCCGCGGTCTGCATGGCTGAGCCCGCATCGGGTTTGCCCTCCTCCGTCTTGTCAAATAAATCGACGCTCTTGATCTCGCGACGCAGCGAGAAGAGCCGCAGCATGTGCGGCCGCAGCGGGTGCGAGTCGTACGTGAGCACGTGGTGGCGCTTCGTGTCGTACGTGGCCGCGCGGATACTCAGCCCGCTGCACGCGAGCTGGTGCCGCAGCTGAAGCGTCTCCTTGGCGCGCATGGTGGAGAGGCGTCGAAGAGAAATGAACGACTGCGGCGGGATTTCGGTGCACGCGCGCCCCTTCATTGCTTCAACTGTCCAAGACGTCGAAAAGCTGGGGTTCTCCTGTCGAAAATCGAGAGTGTAGGTCAGACACCGTCGTTTTGGGTGCCACGGCGAAAAGATTTTGGGTTGCATGTCAATCAACCCAAACTGATGCGCACGCCCGTGGCGAACGCGATGATCTCTTAGCGTACTATTGCTATTTCTATTGCTTCTGCTTTTGTTATTGCTATTGCTACTTTGATTGCTATTTTGACAATTGCTATTGACTGCCTGATTGTGTAGTATCCACAGTGTGAATCA
>MBAC02001372.1:0-27991 GCA_001712635.2 Nothophytophthora sp. Chile5
CCCCTTCGGCGGCGCCTGTGCGACGGAAAACAGGCACTTCCACGACGACTGCTGCGGCGCGGAGCGGGAGGACGCCTCCGGCCGCCCCTGCGGCGGTGGGTGGCGCCACACGGACCACGAGAACGTCTACTGGCGCTTCGCGTCGCCCCACTGGCAGCGCTGGAGCAGCTGCGGCGGCCGATTCCCATTCTGCTGCAGACACGGAAGCTGCAGTCGCGGCTGCCACGGCGCATTACGAAAAGGAGCTGGAGGAGCTGACGACGACCAACGAGGCGCTCACCAATGAGAGCGGCGAGCTGCGCGCCATGGTACGTGGGCAGCTGACTGGGATTGGAGTTGCCGATAACGAAGGGATGATGATTGACGTGATTGACTTGTTTTGTTGTGTGATGAACAGGTGGAGAGCCTGGAGAAAGAGCGCGATTTCTACTTTAACAAGCTGCGGGAGATCGAGATCATGCTGCAGGGCGTGGAAGACGCCGAGACGAACCCGCTGGCGCAGACTATCTTCAAGGTGCTTTACGCCACGGAGGACGACGCAGCGGAAGAGCAGGTGGCGGGTGAGCCGCAGGACGAGCAGATGTAGAGAAGTGCCGAATGGAGGGGAGCCATACCAGCACAGGAAGTTGGGAAGAAGCGAGCGGACGCGTCATGATCCGAAGCGGAGAACCCAGCAGTCGCCCTGAGGAAAGGAGAAGAAGAAGAGCCACGAGATCGGCGAAGTAGGTTTGAAGAAGTGACCGGTAAGGATTACACGAGAAAGAAGGCGTGTTATTTGAGCAATTGGTGGCGGAGACGGCGCTCGATGGCGGCGTTTGTGTGGCTCTCGATGCTCTTGCAGGTCAACGGGTGGATCGGGTGGGTTTACGCCTTGGGGGGCTCCTGCAGCGGGGTGAAGCGGCGTCAAGCGATGGGCCAAGCAATGACATGATGTGATGGAGGCCAGAAAAGCAGATTTGAAGGCGGTATGTGCTGGTTGGACCGCGCTAAACCTGTGAGGTCTTGTTATTGGACTGCCCGCGTCACTGTTAACAATGGCCACCGATATCGATCGGGACTGTAGGTTCCTCAGTGCTGAGATCTGTGGTCGTGGGTGTCTCCGTCGTCGAAGGCGTTGTCGTCGTCGTTGGCAAGGGAGTTTCCGAGGCGGACGGATTCTCAGTGCTTGGCAACGGCGTTTCGGTTGTTATTGGCGTCTCGGCTGTGGAAGCCGGTGTCGTCGTGGTTGGCAGCGGAGTCTCAGTGGCAGTCGGAGCCTCCGTGGTCGTCGATGGCGTCGTCGTAGCATTCGTGTCGGTGGTGTTGGCGGAGCAAACCATCTTGAGGCCGGAGCACTCCTGATCTTCCAGCGCGCATTCGCTGACAGGGAGTCGAGCCACACAGAGCATCCAGCACACATCCGCTTCCGTGGTCGTCCCCGTGCAATCACATTTCTTCTCGCACTTGGCGTCGAAGAACTCGGTGTGGTAGTTGCACGCCTGGTTGCAGCCCACGGTCGGCGGCTTCTCCACGCCCTCCTTCAGCGTGCAGATCGTGTACGTGCAACTGCCTTCCGACTCCACGAGATGACGGCCGCTAGCGCAGCCGATGTCTTTGAGATCATCGCCCGTGGTTCCAGATGACAGCAAATGACGCGTCGTCTTGTTGGTGAACTCGTCGAAGTCCATGCGAGTCTGCAGTAGTCGCTGATAGGCCGGCAGCAGCGTCATCTTGCCGAACCAGGCGCGCAGATTGCGCTGTCCTGGCGCCGCCTGCTCGTCCCAGACCAGCTCTTCGGGCATCCGCATGCCGTGCATGACGGCAGGCAGGTGATGACTGGTCTCCAGCCAGCGAGAAGCGCCAGTGCCCATCATGATGACGAGCTCGTCGCTCTTCAACTCGGGGCGTACGATCTCATCCAACTCCGCCGCGCCGATCACCAGACCCGAGGCGTCCGAGACCAAGTGGCGCTCCCGGATACTCCCGTCTTCTGCGCTCACGGAGAAGAACTTGGGTGCCGCCATGGCGATGAAGAGGCCGTGGTCTTCGTGCATCGCCAAGGACAAGTCCCGTTCGATTTCATCCGCAGAAAGCGACCGACGGCTGGAGCTGGACGGAGTTGAAGAGGCCTCATACGCGTGGAAATGATCCAGATGCTTGGCATCGCCGATCAGCTTTCGAGCGCTGATCGGGTTGTCGCCGTCGCTCATGGTGAACTTGGTCTGGTCCAACGCTGAGGCGAACGTATCGACGGCGCGCTCCAATGTGCGACTGAACTCCAAGTGGAGCTGGCGGTAGCCCGGGCAATTCGCCTCTAACGCCGTCAACGCGTCGCCGTTCATCTCCACCAACTCGCGTCCAGCGGCAGCACGAAGAGTGAGACGCCGCGTGCCGTCGTGGAACTGCTTGGTCGACAAGTAGCGGCCTCCATCAGCGTCGCCCTCCGAAGCTGTCGCGCAGTGCACCGCACTGGTGAGATACCGCTCGCGGACGTTGGCGTAGTTGGGGATGTTCCGGAGCGCGATGATGCCTCCACGCTCCAAGGCTTGCAGCATGCGATCCGGAGCATCGGCATCTTGCAGCGAGTTATAGTCGAAGGATGGGACGGCGAAGCTTGGGACGTCCACCAATTCAGCATCGACGAAGGTGGAGACGACGTACAAGAGCGCAATCGTGATACCGCGAAGCATGGCAGTGGGGAGAAGGCTGAAGACTGGAGGGCTGATGCTCGAACTGCTCAAATGCGAAATGAGGATGGCTGGAGGCCTCGAGCCCGACGGTGGCCTCATGGACTGACAGGACAGGGAAGACTGCCTGATGCCTCGACGGATCGCCGTCCGATGGTGGGATATGGCTTCACAATCGCGATGGAGCGTAGCACTGCCACGGACAGCAAGGCGCAATTGTTGACATGGCTGGACGGATTAATCCCGAGACGGGCGTGTTGCTGCGCTGACCGAGATCGAGAATTCGGCAAGCACCGGACCAGGTCCGTTCGTCTGCAGGAACGGGATGGATGGGCAGTGGTGGTGTCTGTCCGCGTTGCACTCCGAGGGATATTGTTGACAGACCGGCGAGCTGCGCTTGCGGAGAGGGTGATTGCGTGTGCTCCGTCAGCTTCGGACCTCTCGAGCGCCGCCATGATGAAGCGTTCAATACCTGGTTCACGCCGAACGGGCGGGCATTGGCAGTCGGGTGACCGGCCAGGTGCAACGGGAAAGGTGTTCAAGGGGCGTGATGAGGGGTCTTGAGGCCGTGAAACTCCCGCCGGGATCTCGCTCGGTAGCAAGCAGACAGAGCAAAACGCAGCCAGACGCCTCGCGTCTATCGCCATGCCGAGTGAGAGCAAACGGAGCGCTGCTGACGATGAAGCTGACGCAAAGACGCACGGGATCGACGCGTGCGAGGCCAAGGGCGGGGCGGCTTCCGAACGGGCCGGCGCGAAAGACGACGATGGCGAAGGCGACCAGCCGGACAAGAGCGAGCTGGTGAACAAGGTGATCGCGTTCTTCTTCGACGACGACGAGTTCGCGCGCACGTTCGAGACGTTCGCAGAGCTCCACTGCCACGCCTTCGACGTCAACAGCGATGAGATGAAGCTCGAGTGAGTCCAGCGTCCGGGTTCACGAGCCTGATGTAGCTGTTTGAGTGGGTGCAGCCTCATTCTCTTGATGTTGCGACAGATACACGGACATCTACAACAAGTTCCTTGCACTCTTCGAGGAGAAACTGGAAGGTAACAGCGGCGCTCGTGGACTCGACACTTCGTCCGCTTGAGACTGGTAGCTGATGTGATCTGCGCTTGTGCTTGTAGCGTACATCCGGTCGCAGGGAGCGACAGTGCACGAGTTCTACGAGCTGGTTCGCCGCGCCTACGAGATGGATCGAGAGTCGGGCACCGTCTTGTGCTCCGAGATCCTGGTGGCCACTGCGGACTTTGACGTGTTCGTGCTCATGATGCGCCAGACGAAAGAGTCTGCGATGCTCGCCAAGCACTGAGAGACTTTGTCCCTTCCAATATACAGGGCGGGAAGCTCGCTCTTCCTCCGTGAGTGACTGGGTTCTATCGCTCGGCCAGCGTCTGCTTGCGAAGTCGCTCGACCAGCGACGGCAGCTTCACCTTGGGCTTCTTCTTCACGTTGCTGGTCGATGACCACGACACCGTATTACCCGCCTTCGGCCCACCCGCCTGAGGCTGCTGACTGTGATGGCTGCTCTGATTGCCACCACCCTTAGCAGCCTGGCTCTCGCTCGGCTTGCGATGCAGCAGCTTCTGAACGCGGTACGTGGGGTCTTGTTGCCGTTGCCGCTCCTGTTGCGCATGCTGTTGTCGCTGTTTCACTCGCCGCATCTTGTTCCACAGCGTCGCCGCCAAGTTCTGCTCTCTCGGGGGATCCCGTGGATTACTATCGGCTGAAGAGCTCGGCTCACTCTGCATTCGCTCGTCCTCTTCAGGGCCATCCTCAGCTTCCGGAACTTCATCTTCTTTTTCCTCCTCCACGGGAGACTGAAGCGGTGGCGGTGGCTGCGGTCTTACTATGGAGGAAGCAGGCAGCACGGGGTCTTCCCATCCATCCACAAGCTCCGGAGGGAGCTGAATGAGGTCTTCCAGGTCGACGACGTCGAATCCGTCGACCTCATCGCCCTCCCCGACCGCCTGGGCCAGCGCCAGAGCGTTCGCGAACTTCCGCCGCACGTAGAAGCCGCGGAACGTCGACTGCACTCGACGAGCGGCCGTCTGACTCGCTTCGGACTGGACTTCCAGTCTCAATTGGCGCGAGCGGTGCCACAGGCGATACCAAGTCTGGAGCCTCCTCGACGCTTCTTCTGCTGCCATTGCCTGGCACTTTTCATCCTCAAGACGCTGGAAATGCCGGTGTTTCCATCTCTCCAGCGCACTCACGACCTCATGGCGGTCACACAGACGCTCCAGCGTCTGGAAACCCGTCGAGACGCCGTCCAGGCACCGCAAACGGCGAGTCTCACGCCGCCTCTCCTGCTCTTGGGCCTGCTCTAGCGCCAGTTCCTCTGAGTAGATCCAAGCGCAGCGACTTCGCTGCTCTTCCTGCTCCAAGCACCCTCGAGCGAGCGCTTCCTCTCGGCTTAAGGCGTCAAGGTACGTCCAGACACGACGACAACACACCTCCTCCTGCTCCATACAAGAGCAACAGCATGCCTGCTCCTTCTGTAGCCTCCGCTCATTTTCCAGCGCTTGCGCCAGCTCGTCTTCTGTTGTCATGATCGAGCGGTTGCGTTCGCGCTCTTGCTGGTCGTGGAAGGCGCGGGCTTCGGCGATCACGCGGCGCTGCTGAGCCTCTTCCGCTCGCATTTGCACGCCCTCCCGACGCTCGCGCTTGCGCTCACGGTCGCGAAGCCGTAGCTGAGCTTCGTGTCGATCCACCAACTCCATCAAGACGGAGGCAAAGCGACCGCGCGTTCGACAGAGTTGCTCCTGACTTCGAATCTGCCGCTCGATTCGCATGCGACGGCGCTCCGCTTGCTCTTCCGCCGCCATTTGAGCGAGTTCCAAGGCGATCACGGTCTGAACACGAGCCAAATGGGCTTCAAAGCACCGTGAGTCCTCGTCACCGGCGGCCATCAACGCAGATTCGCGGGATTCGCGGTCGAAAGCGGCGTGTCGTCGACTCCGGAGCTCCTCGTTCGACATGGAGGAACGCTCACAGGCTTCACGTCGTGCAGCTGCCAGAGACCGCTCCTGTTCCTCGAAACCTTCCTGAAGCACCCGCAGCAGATCGGCCGCGTCTTCGCGCGCCTTCTGCTGCTGAGCTTGAGCCTTCAAGCGCCGTGCCTCCCGCACTTCATGCTGCTTCGTGATGGCTTCAAGCTCGGCGTGCAGTGTCGACACCTCCAGCAAGGGCTCAGGACTGAGTGTGTCGATTCCAAGTGTCTTCTCGACCGGAGTAGGCGGTGCTGGAGGTTCTGGGTGAGGTGAGCACTGACTCGGAGATGGAGGCGACTGGCTGGGAGGTTCTGACAGCTCAACGCCACTTATCTCCTCAGGAATCGCGCTGTCGGACTCGAGGGAGTCAGCAGGGACTGCAGAATCCTCTGGCAATAGACCACTTGGTCGGCTCTGCTCTTCTTCCAGTTGCTCTCCCTTCTCAGCTGATAGAGGAAGGTCGATCT
Source organism: Nothophytophthora sp. Chile5 (assembly GCA_001712635.2). Lineage (NCBI taxonomy): Eukaryota > Oomycota > Peronosporomycetes > Peronosporales > Peronosporaceae > Nothophytophthora > Nothophytophthora sp. Chile5. The sequence goes on from MBAC02001372.1 coordinate 6,127, forward strand.
GTTGCGCATCAACAGCCACCCCTCCTTCCTCTGGCCTGGGCTGACGCCCCTTGGTGTCGAGGATCAATGCTCGAATCTCGCGCAGATCCTCTCGCACTGGCTGGAAGAACTCGAGGTCGTTGCGCGCTACACTCTGCATCAGCAGCTCCCACGACGAAGCCGCAGCTTCCGGCGCGTCCTCGCCACTCTCTGCGCTGCGAACGCCGTGAGACGAGGCTTCGCAGCCCTCAATCGAAGCTCGCGTCGCTTGTTGCAGCACTACCTCAAGGTCCAAACGCACATAGCTCGCTTCCTGCTCCCCCCCGGCGTCCCCAACCTCCTCCTGCCGACCCAGAGCGTCCAGCCCCACGTCTTCAGCCGTTAAGTTGGCCAGCTCCGCCGCCAGCTCTCGCTCCAGTTCCCGACGCTCTTCCTCGTCGTCTGCCATCGTCCGGAGCCCGGCCCCCCTTCGTCAGGCTCTGAGATCAACCAGTCCGCGTCTCCAGCTGCTGCATCGTGTGAAGAACGCGCCTCGACGCGGCGTGGGGTGCAGCAACGTGCCTGCGTCTATTTGTCTTCGCTTCTATTTATATGGCCTCGACTCCTATCGTCGACATTCATAAATACTTCTATCCGACTTACTCCGTGTCCATGAGCTCGTCTTCTTCGTCGTCGTCGTCCAGTTCGTCCCCTTCGTCCTCCTCGTCCTCGTCGTCGTCGGTCGAGCCGCTGATGGCCGCCACAAAGCTCCGTCGGGCGCAGAGGGCGATCGTGATAGCGTGGAAGCCGTCGCAAGTGATGAAGTTATCCTGCAACAGCAGCGTCCGCAGCCCCCGGAGCCGCAGAACCCCGTCCATTGGCTGGTCCATCGCTGCGTCCTCCATCTTCCGGTCGCCCTCCAGGTCCTCGCAGCTGTCGGACGCAGTCGTGGGGTCGTCCAGCAGGTCAGCAAGCGCCAACGCGTCTGTGTCCGTCAAGATGTTGCGACTCAAGTCCAGCGTCTGCAGGTCGGCGCAGTTCTCGATCGCCTTCAGCAGCGCCTTGCAGCCGCTTTCGCCCATGAAGTTGTTGCTCACCACCAGCGTCTGCAGCTTGGAGAAGCTCTGCGCCTTCGCCTCCAAGAGCTCCGAGAGCTGAGCGATGCCTCGATCCCCGAGGAACGTCGAGTCCAGCACCAGCTTCCTCAGCGGCTCCCGGTTGTGAAGCTCTGCTAATGGTCGGAGCGCCAATAGCACAGCGTCGCTCTCGGTCGCGAAGTCGAAGGGCGCGAGTAGCTCCAGCGTTTCTAACGCGGGACACGCGCCGCCTTCCAACGCGCTTGCGACCTCCCGGACCAGTTGATAGCCGTAGGACGCCGGAGCCAGCGACGCCATGTAGGAGGAAGCCGTGAGCGCCCGAGGAAACACGACGCCAGCTTTTAGATGTGCCAGATTCGAGCGGTTTGAAATCGTCAGATTCTGGAGGTTCTCACACTCGCGCAGTAAATCGCAGAGCCCCAAAGCAGCGGCGGAATTGCCCGCTCTTCGACTGGAGACTGTCGCAGTCGACGCCTCGAGATGGAGCGACCGGACGAAGGACGGAGCGTGGACGTACAGGAATCTGTCGACTGCTCGGCAGCGGAGCACCTCTCGGCCGTCCAGGAAGCTGCAGACGTGGCGGAGCAGGTCCAGATTGCTGCTAAGCACGCAGCCTCGAGCGCCGAAGCCCGCGCTGCAGTGGCTGACTTCTTGTTTAGAAACGATCAGACGCGGTCGTTTTGCAGCTGCCGTAGAGTTGATGAGCGCCATGGTGGCGTCGTCCGGGTCGAGCTCCGAGCGCTTGCGCTTGTAATGCGTCACCAAAGCTTGGACGCGACGCTCGAGGGACCCCGGATGCAGGTATTCGCCCATGGAGCCGGCGGAATGGTACAGCATCCACTCGAGGCGCTGCAATAGCGACGGGCTGGAACCGGCGACTCCCACGGTCTCTTCGCGAGCCTGAAGGAGCGGGTGGTGCTGCGCTAAAGCCGGATGCTCTCGGAGTCGAGCCATCATGACCTTCCGAGCCTGGAGATGCGTCGCATTATGCCACGCAGGAGTTGGCGCAAAGGCGGAAGTCACGGCCGGAATAGAGCCTGAGCCTGAGCCTGAGCCTGAAGAGCTGGAGACCGCGGCAGAAGACGTCATAGCTGCGGAGACAACGTTGAGGCTCGTGCTCTGCGCCTCCAATTGCGATATGACGGACTGATGAAATGATGAAACGAAAATAGAGCCAGATGTGTTACCGTTGAGCAATATTTTGGTCCAAGAACAGTTTTTTTTTGGTTTTGTGTGTGTTCTATAGGGACGCATTCAGAATAGGTTTCTGATCTGATGACTGATGAAAGGAGTCGTAATTATGAATAATTGACCTGCGCAACACGAGATGCAGGCTTCGCTTTATTCGGCAGGGAAAACGAGAGCAGAATGAATGGCTTCGGAAGTAGCATTGTGAAATGCATCGGAGCTGGCTACACCCCGTGTGCAATGACATGGAGCGCGGCGTCCAAGTGATCTGTCTTGACTTCACGACGATGACCATAAGCTGAGCTCCTACGTAATTAATCCTTAGCGTTTACAAAATAGAACAGGTGTCGGTACTGGTATCAGAACGTCGGACGTGGCTTCACTATAAAACTGATACATGTGTTGCACGCATACTGATAGTCCTTCGAAGTATCCGACTGGAAGTATTATCGACTTGCCTTTTTCTCGTATCTTTATTTGGTATCTGAAAAACGATTTGATATTTTGTCTTCCTCTTTCTGAATGTTCTGGAAACAAATATCCGTTTCTAATTTTCGGCGTCGTTTCAGTGAAAGGTTTTGGTCAGGCGCAGCACAAAGCGAGCAAAACGCACTGATACGTGCACTTTGCAGTGCAACTCTCGAAAGGTATTTCTTGGATCGTCAGAATGCTGCCATCCACGTAGGAATTCGTAGTGATGTGGTCCTCCTGTTTGTGAAAGTCTCCGCCACGTCATGATGCCCCCGAGACCCATCGACGTATACATACGTGCTCTGCGATGGTGGAGCGACAAATCGTGGTAGCGGGTTTACAAGCCAGAAATCCAACAGACCCCAAAATGTCTCGCGCCCCTTCAAGGTCCCTGCAAATCTCTGCGATCCGACCTCTCAACGCGCGTCCACCAATGAATAGCTGCGACGAGGGATACATGAGCATGCCATGCCTTTCATGGGCGAGAGGTGGCTTCACATGCATTTGCTACCATACAGTTGCAGCTCCAGTCCACGAACATTACGGTGCCGTTTCCACTTTTGGTTGGATGGCGTCGGCTCACGGGAGCATGGACTACTAACAGGACTGATCGAACCCACTGGCGGTTGAAGGTGAAGCTAGAGGCACCAGAATGAACATGCCCCCCAACCGCAGCATTGCGTTTAGAAAGGAGTGGTCTGGCGCTGTGAACTGGATTTTTTTCTTATTTTTTGCACTGCTTCTCGTCGAAAACGAATATTTCTGAGATCGAACCAGCTCGAAAATTTGCGTCATCTGCAAATGAACACTCCATCCACCTGTCAAAATGACATAACTGGCGAAACTTCATTTTATCAGCGTTTGCAGTATTTCCGAATCAGATTCACTTGATGGCTTCATCTTCACCAGAATCAGTGGGGTACATTCGTCCTACGCTTCTGCAAGCAAAGTCTGTTTTGGTACGCTCCCTTTGCGCGTGTCTGCTCGCCCGTCCCCATTCCTGCATGCTTCGCTTGCACGCGCCGATGCCTCTTGTGAGTCATCTGCCCGCTGTGACGGAGCCTAATGCCTCAGCCGCGCCTTGAGCGCTCCAGCCAGCGCGTCCAATCCTTCCTGGCCGATGAAATTGTCCTGCAGCAGCAATGTGCGCAATTGATCGGATTCTGCAATGGACTGCGACTCGAGCGCCGAAGAAGGTGACAGCGACGTCGTGTCCGCTCTCCTTCTTGACTCAGCAGCTCCCGTTTCGTGCCATCGTCCATCACTCACACGCTGGAAAGAGGAGACCAAGTAGTAGTCGTCAGAAGGCGAAGGGTCCAGCCAATCGGCTAGAGCGATGGCATCCAGATCAGTGAGGATGTTGCCGCTCAGATCCAGTCGACGCAGCGCCGGGGCGCACCGTAACATGCGCAATAACGCCTGACAACCCGCTTCTCCGATGAAGTTGTTGCGTAGGACCAACGTCTCCAATGCTGCGAAGCAACTCGAGCCTTGGGGACTTGCCGTCGATTCAAACGCGCCAGCAAGACGACTCAAGCGATCGTCGCCCAGATACGTCGAGTCGAGTCTCAGGCGCGTGAGCGGCTTCGCGCCTCGTTCCGAACTGGGCATGTCATTTCTCCCGACAGCGAAAGCTTCGAGGCAATGCAAGACGTCGTCGCTCTCGGCAAAGTAGTCCAGCGGCGACCCGAGGTCCAGCTCCTCAAGCTCCGGACACGCGCCGCGATCGAATGCATACGCGATATCCCGCAATAGCAGCTCTCCAGCTGGGATGCCGTTCCTGGAAATGATGTCGTTAGGCGATGGGCGGCTGAAGGACGGCCGCGGCATCCTCGTCCGAGTCGGTCTGACAGAGGAGGAGCCAGAAATTGCAGGTTTTACCGTCGAAGACTTCAATTTACTGGCGACCACGAGACTCGTGAGTCTCGTGCACTTGAGTAATAACGTCGCCAATGCTCCGCTGGTAAAGTGTTTGAGTGCTGGCGATTGCGTCTCGAGATGCAGCGATCGCACCACCTTCGGTGCGTTGAGCAGGAGAAAGCGGTTCACAGAGCGTAAGCCAAGCACAGTCCGACCCGAGAGGAAACTCAGCACGAGTGCCACGAGGTTCTCGTCGTTCTCCAGTAGAAACGCACTCATGTTAATACTGCTGCTCTCTTGAGTTGCGATCTCTTCCACCCGCTGGCGTTTCCCACTCGGTTCAACGTCCTCCTCCGGACTGGAGAGCCCCCGTTTGACCCCACACACATGCTTGTGGGTCTCCTCCACCTTCTGCCGCTGTTGGGTGATCATTTTGGGCTCCAATTGCGTGACGAGCGCCTGCACGCGACGCTCCAGTGAGAACTCGTGCGTGTACTCGTGCATCGAGTGCGCCGCGTTGTACAACATCCACTCCAGCCGCTGCACCAGCGACGGCACCACGGTGCCGCTTCGACTGTTGGCGAAGGCCGTGTTGACTCCGGCGGTGGTGCGTTTGGTGCTGGCGAGCACCGGGTGCAACCGCCGCAAGCGCAGCATCATGAGCTTCCGCGTCAGTCGGTCGTCGGCGTTGTGGTGCCACGGCCGGCCACGTGGCAGCGTCCGGGACAACACGCGGCTGGGAGCCTGAGCTGGGCGTCGAGGCGGGGCTGCAGCAGAAGAGGCGGGCGGAGGCAGGAACATGCGCGACGACGAGCTATGAACGGAATGGTGCTTGGGTGGGAAAGGCGACGTCTCGAGTTCTTGGCAAATAGGGAAATGGAAAGAAGCACTGCGTGGCAAAGCACCTCGACGAAAACGCGACGGATGGGCCGACGGATGGGCTGGATAATTAACGCTATGTATCCATGGAAGTTGTGTACCCAATGGCACATTACGGTGGGATGTTTCTGCGTGAAGACAATCGATGGAGTTATAGAGCGATAGACAGAGCTCCCTCTGGTTTATACCAGATTGTTCAGATTACTTCTGCAATCGTGGGAAAATCGTTGGCTGTATTATAGGTCAGAGCTCGTACTTCTAAAATCTAGATTCTCTCGTCCGACTTCAAGGTGTGCTGAAAAGCTTCTAAAAGCTTCTAAAAAGCGGAAGAGGTTAAACTATTTATTACGGTAGCACGTTCCCTAAAACGGCTGCATGACGTCTTTAAACATGTACCGGCGTCAGTTCCTGCTGGAGATTGTTGGTCGCAAAGCAAACGGACGTCGGATCTGCATCCAGTTGTTCTGCGCCAAGCTGTAGCCATTCATATTGTGAAGCCTAACGCCCGTTCGATATTTACCGGCAGTCCTTCCAACAGAAGTTCCTCCTCATCTGCATCGCTCTGAATACCACCTGGTTGATGCGGTGGTATTTGTTTTTAATAATATATGTGTATTCCTCAGGCCACAACAGGTCGTTCTGGCGACAGCACAAAGATACAAGTTCCTTCCAGGAAGCATATATGTACGTTGGTGCACGTATGATACACATAAACCCATAGGGATCCAGCGCATATCAACGCTTGGACAGTTATCCCATACGTTCCATCATATCCCATTCCATCCTTGAAAGCGTTACTTGTTCAACATGGCTGCGATTTTTGTACTTCTAGATTATATTCCACTCTTCGATTGTGATGCCATTTCAATCAAATAAAAGAACGATTTGTTAACCGTACATACAGTGAAATGTGATCTGAAATGAACCCACACAAACCTTCAGAGCACAAACGTCGTCATGGTCCATGCGTCATTAGCTTAATTCAAATCCATCGCGGATGTTCGGGCGGCAACCAGCGAAGGAGGTAAATATCACTACATGTATCACCGCCTATGTTTGACTGGGATTGATGTACCCTCTTCCTTTGCTTTGGAGCGATGCACATGTATCCTGATTTAAGTTCTAAGCCAAGTCGGTATTTCTGGCATCTTGTTACCCTGAACGAAATATTTGCAGTTGCACGTGGGTTATCCGCAACTGAGATCCAGGTATATTCGACAGGTTTCTCTGTGTCGAGCACCCAAACTGACAGCGTTTGTGAACTACGGATAACCTACATGGGATATTTTGCACTCTGAGTTTCTGAAACATGTACCAGCGCATATAATACATTATTGCATCAACCTTGAATCACTTTTGGTTCTAAAAAAATATTCTGAATCCTGGGTGGATTCTAAAAAAGAACGTAACCAAGCCGAACTCACATTGCAGTCTAAACGTACACGTATCAATCATGTCAACGCGTCAAAGAGTCCTCCACGTCCCACCACAGCAAACGTGTGCGCACATGATGAGTAAACTATACCAGTAGGCACGTAATTATCCGATTGCTGTTTTCGAAATGCAGGTCACTGGCTACATTTCGTCTGACATCTCAACATTTGCTGCAACCACCGTCTTGGCCAAAATGTTTTTTGTTTGTTTGTGATTTGCGTGTGCTTGAATTAATAATCAAATGGACCCAAATCACAGGATTAACGAGTGCACAAAATGATCATATTAGTACCGGTAATGGCAATAATAAGCGTATTATGCTTTTGTTGAATTTGCAAATCCTACTGTATTGTACTGAAGCACAGTAAAAGATCGCAGTTTCGTGGAGAACATTCTGCTTTCTGCACTCGGCTTACGGCGTATTCACCGTCGGCACGAAGTGGAGAGCTCCAGTTCTGTACGTGAACGTGCGACTCCCTGCATTGCATTGATACATGTACATGCACCGGCGAAGCCTGCCCTGCTGACGACTCGTCATTGACGATACCACGGCCCGAGTACTGTTTGCCCAAGGGTGACGTCCATCAGAGCGTGACACTCCGTCTGGGTGCAGCCCATCCCAAGGGAGATGGACAAACAATCTAGGTGCACTTGCCTTACAAAGTGTATCCTAGCGCTCCGTTTGTAGCCAATTGCTGAGTTAGTGAAGCCTAATAATCGCCTTCGCATTCACTTGGGGTAGTGTCGTCCCTTCACTTCTGCTGGCGACGCAGGAGCGTGCATGCTGAGCACGATGACGTTCCCTCGAGACGGATGCGATCATCCCACCGTCGCTGTCGACGCCCGAACTTCGAAGTGCGAAGTGCGTTTCGCGATGGCTGATGAAGTAGCGACCGCATGCCCAGCGCATCTCGGTGTCGGCTTCAACCCAACTGTCCAGTCGTTTGGGTGGAAATCTTCACCTCGCCCTGATCTGCCGCCATGGTGCAAGTTCTTTTCAGCGTCATTAAACTCTCAGCAGGTTTGCAACCATGCACTACGATACTTCAAGTGTTCTTCTTCCTCGTGTCTTGCTCACCTTGTGAAAACCTGTCAATAGGTTCAAACTGGTAGGACTCTTCTCCATTCCGCACTGTACCCACCCGGCCGGCTACTTCCACGTGGATCGCCGCTGTTTCTTGGCCGGCGGAGGCGACGCGAACTTGGCCAGACGTTGCAACCCGGACTTCTTGCCGGCATTGGCTGGCGACGTGGCCGAAGCTTCAACCGGTTTCTTCAGGAACGGGTTCGCGGGCGCCGTCGACCGCTCGACGACGCTATTACTGCGCTTGCTGCTCGGATTGGTAGTAGTTTTGGGAGGCGTGGCCGCCTGGGGAGACCGTGGCGCTTCCTCAGTCGCCGACGAAGCGGCCTCTTCTTCGGTCTGAGGCGGCGTCGACGGTGGTCGAGACAGGATGCTGCGGGCCAGGCGCAGAGGCTCCACGTCTTGTGGCCGGTGACTGAGCTCCTGTGCCTCGTGACGGTACGATGCAGGCTGGCGACGAGGCTGCGAAGGTGCCACGTCCGGTTGATGACGCTTTGGCTCTTCGAATTTGACTCGGTAGAGATCATACAGCTGACTCTGCAGCTGCCGCAACGAGAAGTGGATGGCCAGCTTCTGTGCGATCTGGTGTGACTTCTCCAGATGTAGACACTTGGCCAAGTCTAACACCCGCGCCGGCTCGTCGTTCGTGCACGCCGTCTTCATCATCAGGATGAGTGACTTGTCCATCTCGGCTTGTTCCTTGACCACCTGATTGGCCACGTCATTGCCGTTCACCTCACCGGCACTAGCCTCCAGCCCGCAGAGCCGCACATTCTGCCACATGGCGCCGTTCGACGAGTCCTCCGTCTTCTTGGACGTCTTGGGGAACGACGCGGTCCGCAAAGGGAATGTGCCGGGTACAGGGCGGTGGCTACCACGCAGCTTCGGAGCACGAGCTCCTTTCTCCAGTGGGAAATAGAGCAGCGAGTCATTGACCACACCTAATGTAAAGATACCGTGTCGCTCTTCGGGTTTCTTCTGCAATGCGTTGCCCACACAGCCGATCGGGAACCAATTCCACGCCGTGCTAGGCGATAGTGCCTGCACGCAGGCGAAGGAGTCCACGGCGTAGAGGATCTGGCGGTCGTCGAAGCCCAGCCACGTGAGTGTGGACCACTGCGCGGCGTCCTCCCTGGCCAGTTCGTTCTCTTTGTGGGATGCAAACACATCTCTCGGCGGTGGTGTCATGGGCAGTTCCCCCTTAGCGACAAGCACCACCCGTTCCCTAGATGAGTCCACCCGGATTCGCAGGAGTTGGCACATCATTTGACCGTGGAGTCCTTGATACACGACAGCCAGCAACGATTGCTTGGCTGTCATGGTCACAACGCGACCGGGAAGACGTAGGAATGCGTAGTCGATGCCGCTAGTGGTGTAGATCCGTAGCGTATGCAGTGAGGTAGCCACGGCGCAGAACTCGCGACTGGCAGCCACACACTCGGCGTCCTCGCCGTCGGGTAGTGCCTTGTGCCATGAACTGTTGCTAGCCCAGGATTCGAACGGTCGATAGAACACGAAGCTGCTGATGACGTCGCTCTCATTGGCACCAGCTTCTAGGTCCTCCCAGTTCTCACGCCCACGTCGTGGCACGGCGAAGATGGCCCCGTGGTCATCCAGGAACGCCATGGAGAACATGTAGTTGTCGTTGAACTTGAACCCACGTCGGGACTTGTCCACGAACTCCACCTTCACCAGGTTCTCACTCAAATTGGCACCTCGGATCACTTCGATCTCGCCTTCAGGCGTCCAGGCCAACAGCGACGTGCTGTTGCTGCTCCGGCCGTTGGGATCCTGCACGCTGCCCGGCTGGAAAGGCTCGGTGACCGTGCGAAGCGGAGAGATCTGGCGGTACAAGCTCGAAGAAGACCGAGTAGGGATGATGACGTCCTCATCTTGGGTAGCTTCCTCTACGACGGCCTCAGCCGCCGTGCCGAAGCCGAAACTGGCCTTGATAGCCTCGACTCGCGCTTCGTTGTCGTCGTCAAACGTCGCTTCCTCTTCTTCGTCGTCTTCGTCGTCACTGTGAGCGCCATCCACTTCAGCCTCATCATCCACGAAAGACGACGCTTTCAGGTGCTTCTTTTTCGTTTTCTTGGGCTTCACAGCAGCACTTGATGAGCCGGTGGAGATGGCTGAAGCTGCAACAGAGAGCGGCAATCCAGTCAAATGCTGCGGTGGCGTCCGACCTGCCGGGATCACGTCCTTGACGAAGGCCAGACGCCCTCCACTATGGTAGACCACCAACGCGTTGAGCGTATTGGCGAACTGCACGCCTAGCGCTGGGTAGTCCATCTTGAAGGAGCGCAGCACGCTCTGCGTCTCCAATTCCCACACAAACACCTCTTTGGCACGCGTCGCAGCTGCCAGGTATCGTCCGTTGGGTGAGAAAGCCAGGATATCCACATCAGCGGCTGTGCTTCGACCAATAGGCAGCAGCAATCTGCTCTTGGGCGTCCAGGTATCGCGTTCGAACAGCTCAATGATGCCTTTATCCATCGGCACAGCCAACAATCGGCCGGTTGTGGCATCACCTGGCTGCCAGGCACAACGTAGCAGCACGTCTTCGCTGCGGATATCTCCGTGTTTAATGGCGATACTCGTGGCTTGAGTAGCTCGTAGACCCGCCGCATCCAGCGCGAACACACGCACCGTGGCGTCCTCGCTGCTGACGCAGAGATAGCGCTCTTGTGGGTCCAGCACCACGCTCTTGACGGCTCCAGTGGCTCCTTCTGCGAGTATCATTTGCTCTGTATCGCTGCGGAGAAGCACGCGAACGACCGGCTCTTCGTCGGCGATGGCAATGAAGGAAGCCGAGCATGTCACCTGACGGATGGCCACTGTGGAGCGACGCAGCAGCTGATCCATATCACAGTCCGGCGGCATACTGTAGGACGCCACGGTGTTGTCGTCTTCGGCTGCCAGCAGCACGCGCGTCTGCTCCGGCGTCACGGCGAAGGATGGAACAGGTCCGTCGCTCACTACCGTCTCGATTACCATGGTCTCTGTGGCTAGGTCTGTGCCGTACAGCACGCCGTCCTCGCCGCTGGTGAACACCACGTCGCTGCCGACAGGGATCTGGCCGCCTTTGAGCTGGTGCAACGTGGTGATAAGCTGCATGGCGCCGTTGCCATTCACGTTGACGCTGATCTCCTTCATGGTTTCCATGATTGCGGGGGGGGATATGGCGCGATAGACGCTCGACGAGCCGTGACCGGGAGGAGGATGTTGGCGAGGGTTTCGGTGGAGTGGTGAGGGTGTTGCACGATGTGGGGGCGAAGGAGAAGGCGGAGACAGCCGGCCTTGTCTTGCTGGTCTTCCTTCCTCTGCTCAAATGCGCGGGTGAAGCGCGGTGAAATGGCGGGAAGTAATGGACAAGATTCCGAATTTAGGGCGGGAGGGATAAAATGTTGGAGGGTTGTTTTGCGTCGAAGTTTTCGCCAATCAGAGAAGGACAGCGATTTAGATGGGTCGATGCAAGTTTACTAATTTACGAAAAAAGACGTTAGGTTTGAGCACATTTACACATGTATGCAATGGCGTCTGGACGAAAGACGAAGAAGACAACAACTGGCATTGGGGGAAGACACAGCAGCAGCTATGGGTGACCGCGGCAACAAGTTCTACGCGCCCACGGGCGAGACGACGGAGTGGGAGGACATCCTGGTGAAGAAGGGCATCCTGGCGCCCAAGACCAAGGTGAACGAGGAGGAGGAGGAGCAGGAGGAAGAGCAGGTGGACCCGCGCGAGTACGCCACACTGGACGAGCTCGACGAACTGGAGGTGCGTCAGATTCCAGCCCCTTCGTCCTCAATCGCCAGCTTTACAGACAATTTTCCGGCATGCAGACACTCAGTTTTATGGTTGATTGGGCTTTGGGCCATTCATGTGTATAGGACGACTACGATGATGACGCGGAGCTCGCTCGTATCCGGTACGTTGGAGAAGAGCGTCAGTTTGCAATCGAATGTGTGTAAATGGAGGATTATGACCAAGCACTGGTCGTATCGGACTGGCGTAGGGAGCTCCGTATCAACCAGATGATGGCGCAGGCGGCGCGTAACAAGTTCGGTGACATCCAGCCCATCGCTAAGGACGAATGGACCCGTGAAGTGACGGAGGGCAGCAGCGAGCACTGGGTCATCGCGTATCTGTGGGACGACGCGCTGGAGGAGTGCAAACTCATGGATAACGTGCTGCGCGAAGTGGCCAAGAAGCACCGCGACGTCAAGTTCGTGAGCATCCAGGCGCAGGCGTGTATCGAGAACTGGCCGAGTCGGAATTGCCCCACGCTCTTCATGTACCACAAGGGCGACCTGAAGAACCAGCTGCTGAGCATCCGCAAGCTCAACGGACTGAACATGAAGGTGGAAGATCTGGAGGAATACATCGCCAAGGCCGGCGTCTTCAACATCGAAGAGTAAACGGGGGATGCAAACGGCCAGTATCTGCTTTGAGTCGCAGAACCAGGAAGGAAGCAAGGTGGGTAGGACGCCTTCCCGTGTGCATTTACTATAGATTTTGCTTTGCATCTGCTCTCCATCCGATCTCGCTACCATTGTGCTGTCGCTCCGTTCCCTCTGCAGAGCGAATCTAATCCTGCAGCACCTTGGGAACCTTGAAGAAGTAGCCGGACTTCTCGGCAGCGTTCGCCAGCACTTGTTCGGCGCAGTCGCCTTCGGTCACGACGTCTTCTCGGAGAGGAGCCACGCCTTCATATACCGCACATACGCATATTAAGGCACCTTATAGGCAAAGGGGCTTAACCCAGACACCTCTCCAGTCTTACCGGCGACAAAGTCGTCCTTGGCGTACACGTCGTCGATGTTCTCGTTGAGCGTCATGGCCTGGATGGTCTTGGTGCACTGGATGATGGACTCCACATCCTTAAGCAGGGACGGCAACTTCGCGTCTTCGATGTGCAGGTGACAAAGCTCCGCTAACTCGCGAAGCTGTACGAACAGGCATTTCCGCGTCAACCCCATCCCATACGTCTGACCATTCTGCGAACTCGACCAAACTAGCGCACCTTTTCCTCCGTAAGTACGGCTTCGGTGGCATCCAGTTGAGCCCCCGCTTGATGCAGCTCCTTCAACGACCAGGACGGCGTGCGTGGCACCTGCAAAGGCATAAAAACAACAGCGAGAGCCTGTCAGAAGCAGCACAATAGCATTATGCTTTGCGGCAGCTAAAAACACGGCGCAAGGCTTACACTAAAGATCTCTTTGAGACCCTCAGGGAGTGGCGCAACCGTTGAGCTCAAGCATCGGGCAGTTAAGGCTTGCAGTGCAACAGGAAACGTGCGACGCGCCGCATTCTGCAGCCGTCGCGCCGCCACCACAGATGTCCGCATGGTTTGGCTCGTTGCTTGTCAATACTGCTCTGCTAAGTGCGCGTTTCAGTTCTTAGGTTCGGTTTCTTCGTGATTAAGTGCGTTTTCTGCGCTCATTCGTGAACCACAAGGACAGCATGAAGGTCCCCAAGATGCTGCTGGACTACACGCTGCGCTTCGGCATCCCCATGGCGCTGGCCTACGCCTACTGGGACCCGCGCTCGGACGAGGAGATCCGCAAGGACGTGGTACGTTTGTGTGTGACGCGTGAGGCTGAGAGCGACGCTACTTCTTCCACAACATGAAGTAGAGCAACTCCGCATCCATGCACTGTCTGTTCGTAATGGCGCCTGACTGCTTCTTGTTTGGTTCACGGGATTGGCTTCAACCGTGTAGGAATCGCAGATTAAGCCGGACGCGGAGCGTCGGAGGAAGCACCAGGCCAAGTTCGCGGAGCTGCTGCTGCAAAAAGACGGCATCTCCGAGAACTCGAAGCAGCAGCTGGACCAAGTCACGGCCTTCACGAAGCGGAAAGCCGAGTACCTCGCTGACCGAAAAAAGGGAGACGAATAACAACTCTTCAATTGGTCCTGGTCTGCTTGGAAGCGATACAAATGCATTCATGGCCCGTTACCGGTGTTTGGTTTAGTGCATGTATCGCTGGATGCGACTGCAGTGCATCGACTCCACCTCTTTCAGCGCGGTCTCCAGCTGGCGCTGCAGTAAGCGAAGACCCTCATAGTCCACTCGGAGGCACGTGGACTGCAGTCTCGGCGTTTCGGAGGTGGTGGAAGCTGTGGCGGTATCCAGACGAAGCGTCACGATGGGCTTCGGCTTGTTGCGGAGGAAGCGCGTGCCCAGCTATCGCACCGCATACATAGCAATCAAAGCATCAGCATTGACCGACTTGCAGACCTCATGATACTTCAACCTTGCATTCAATATTGCCTTCGTGCCTGACCTCGAGATCAATCCGCCACTCCAAGTTGCGATAGTGCGGGACACTTGTGCCTGTCTCGCGTGAGACGGTCGCTCGGATCGCTTCCGCGTGCGCTAGATACAGCTACAAAGAGAGCAGTGTGAGCCAGCGACGACTGTCGGAATCTACCCTTCAAAGCTGGCAGTGTGGATTTCAATAGCGACGTTGCGCCTACCTGTGTGAGAGCGGCGGCATGTTGTTCCGGGAGCGCCAATCCCTTCAGTGCCAGCTGGAAAGTATGTTCCGCTAACTCAGCCTAAAGAAGAAGGGCGCCGAGAAGAAGAGCAATCAGCATACGAGCGACCATGCTAGTACACTCGAAGAGACGCTGCACGCACCTTGGCGCCGTCCATGAGGATCTTCGCGATGACCAGTACGGCCTGCTCCATCTGCTGCGGCTCCCATCCCGAAGCCGCTGCACATTTCATTCCACAGGCAGAAAATAACTTAGATTCACATGCATATACGCACATACTGACGCAGGCAAGGCTTCCCAACGTACAGGCCGTTCGAGTCAAGCGCCGCTTGCTCTGCTTCTCCGAGGCGAACAGCATCACCGCCATCTTGCATACCGCCTCGAAATCTACAGCAATGTGTAAATGCCAAGGCGTTTAGCGCCGGAATACAGAGCCCTGATCTAGTTCTTGGCAGCGAAGCCTACGCTCGACAGAGAGCGCGCTGGTCTGCGCGACGGCCTCCAACACGCGCTCATCTGCCGCAAAGCTCCGGCTCATATTGGTCGCTCGCTAGAAAATGGATCCATCATTCTTTGACTTCCTTCTCGAGTTTTTATCCAATCAGAGGGTCGAATATAATTTTAGCGAATGAACGTGTTTCTTCAAATTACGTTTTAACCAGTAAGAATGCATGCTTTAGTGGCAGGTGGCGCCAAGAGCTACGCTCGGCAGACACGAGACGGAACGAAGGGGACGATGGCGGCGAACGGAGCAACAGGCGGCGGCAACCGCAAGGACCCGATCCTGGATCTGGCCAAGTACATCGACCAGGAGGTGCGCGTGAAGTTCCACGGCGGGCGCGAGGTGACGGGCTCGCTCAAGGGCTACGATCAGCTGGTGAACCTCGTGCTGGACGACTGCGTCGAGTTCGTGCGCGACCCGAACGACGAGTACCGACTCACGGACGAGACGCGCAGAGTGGGGCTTGTGGTGTGCAGAGGCACGTCGGTCATGCTCATCTCCCCCGTGGACGGCACGGCCGAGATCCCCAACCCGTTCCTGCAGGAGGGCTAGCCAGTCAGCTCTTCGGCATGAGGAGACAGCCAGGATCGGAACAGCAGCGCAATAGCGACGGAAAAGAAGATGGCACGATCCGACAGACCTCCAAGTTCTGGGGGAGCGCTGGTAACACGAGGAAGCGGCGGGCTTTCGTCAGTCACACCTGGCGTTTGAAAGCTGCCAGGCTACGACACGGGAAAGAGCAGATAAGAATATCGCAATCGGAAGGATTCATATGCATGCTTGCTTTCTGTCATTTGCGTTCGGAGTAAAGATGCTTGCTACTTGACTGCTTTCCTTTATTGACAACCAGCACTACGTGGCGCTCTCCAGCAAGCGGACCTTATAGACGGCCCCCCAGAGCTTGCCCGTGAGGTAGAACACGTCTTCTTCGCCGTCGTATGCAATGCCATTGAGCACCGCACCGGAAGCCACATCGACGCCAGCGTCCGCGATGACACTCGAGCAGTCGAAGACCGTCACGACGGCGCCCGTCTGCGGGTCGATCTTCAGGATGAACGGCTGGTACCACACGTTCGCGTAGATGAATCCGTTGGCGACCTCCAGTTCATTGAGTTGCGAGACGCGCTGCTCTCCGCCGTACATGGTAACGTCGACTCGGCGCACCTCCTTCATTGTCGATGGGTCCCAGAACAGAAGAGTTGAGGAGCCGTCCGAGACAACCAGCTCGTTGCCGTTATAGTCAATGCCCCAACCTTCCCCCGTTACTGTCTCGAAGTTGAACTGGCGAGTCAGTGTGAAACTATCAGCGTCCTCGTCAGTCCCAGAGCCCGAGATGCCAGTCTCCAAAGCAAAAACGAAGCCGAGCTTGCTCTTCCACGTCAGCATGACCAACTCACCGCCTGGACCTACTGTCACACCCTCGCCGAAGAGCTCTTTGGGCAGATCATAGTGTTCTAGCACCCGACCACTGGCAATATCCACGCGCCGGAGACTTGACTGCCCAAACAATCCTGTGGACTCGATGAAGAACTTGTCCGTGCCTTGGGAGACCACCGTGAAGCCTTGGGTAAACGCGGCGGCGTCGTGCGGATACTTGCTCACCACTTCCACTGTAGGGCGTGCCGCCTCTCGGAGTTCTGAAGTCTGCCGATATTTGACTGTCGTGAGTTCCGTGCGTTCCGAAGAGCTCAAAGCGTGTCCCGATGGGTCGGATAGAGTGAGTCCCATAGCCAGCAGCACCGCAAAGGCCAACATGACCGTCGCCATGCAGAAACGCAGGATGAGCCGGGGCATGGCGTCTCGCAGATTGGTCACCGCCCAGCTGGCTGGCGCCGGGTCTGAGTCTGCTTCGACTGTTGTTGTCTTGGCTCGCTGTGCTTTGGTCGCCGCCTTGCCACGACGGCTGGAGAGCTGCTCGCGCGCCATCGCACAGCGTCGAAAGGAAGGCGGTTCTTGTCGGGATATTCTTGGGCCATGATGGCGATTGATTGACAAACTCGGAGCAGTTACGCGCTTCAGTTAATGTGACACACGTCAAATTCGGCACTTTATTAGTGTGGCGCGAAGTGCTTTTCGGACGTGACTGTCGCCAACACGCAAAAAAAAACAAGCCAACTTGATCGGAAGAAGGAGGAAGGCGGCAACGATGGGCGTGCTGTGGAACTTCTTCCTCACGAGCCTGCTGCTCACGAACGCCGTGTGCATATTGCATGAGAAGCGCTTCCTGCGCCAATGTACGTGTGCTTGTTTCGGTGTCTGGCGATGGGGAGAAGCGGCGGAGAGAGGGGAAAGTAGGAGGACTTACATGCACTTGCTGCCTTGGGTCTGGTATGCTGATGGCGATGACGACAGACGGATGGCACAAGGTGGACTCTTCGCAGGGGATGACCATTAAGAACCAGATCGTGGGCTTCCTGATTGCAGTGCAGTATCTCCGATGTAAGTACTAGCTATTGTTTCGCATCGCGTCCTGCAACATGACACGAAGGTGCATGTGGATTTCGTGCTGATAGACGCGTTGTGTGCACAATCTCTGTGTATACAGTCCCGCTCATGGTCGTCAATGTGCTCATGATCTTGCTGGAGCTGGTCATGGGGTGATAATCCAGCCAAGTGCGTGGAAAGAAATACAGCAAGCAGCATTTTCATGGTCAGGTCTGCAGCGCCAGTAGGGCACATTGCCAAGCGCTCGTTGGCTCCCCACCCTGCGATGCGATGGTCTTCTAGGCATGGACCAAACAAGGAGGCTGCCCGTGTCCTGGCGCACGCAGCGCAGCAGCATTCCCGGTCGGCCGATCTGGCCGCGTGTAGCTGGCTAGCTGGGAGTAACCTATCAAACAGCATATTCGGCTCCAGATTTTCTAAAGATTTTCAGCTGCAAGGTACAAACCCGTCAACCCGCTTTGTGTTTCAAGAAACCCACCCACCCGTTTGACTATGATCCGCTCGAACAAAGAATGGGTCGGGTTCTCTTTGACAAGTGGTGTGATGCAGTCTACCCGCGGGTTTCTTCCGTTCCCCCCTTCCCCGCCTCCGATCCTGGAAGTGTACCGCTTGGAGTGACAAGTTCGCGGTTCGTCGGCCTCTTGCTGTCGCGTGGACGACAGCTTTCTGCGCGCGTAGGCCGAAACGCGGCCAGCGAGAAGATCGGGGGCTGCGTCGAAACGCCAGAGCTGGTGTCTATCTATCCATCGCGCCATCGTCCGCTTTCCTCCGTCTCCTAGATCAACCAGAAGAAGCAGATCTCGTCCACCATGTTCGAGAAGAACCTGCAGGACCTGGTGAAGGGCATCCGCTCAGCCAAAGGCGACGTGACCGTGTACATCTCGCAGGCGCTGCAGGAGATCAAGGCGGAACTGCGCAGTACCGACCCGTTCGTGAAGGCGCAGGCCGTGCGGAAGCTCACGTACCTGCACATGTTGGGCTACGACATGTGCTGGGCTGCCTTCCACGTGGTGGAGGTCATGAGCTACGAGCGGTTCGCTCACAAGCGCATCGGCTACAACGCCGCGTGTCAGAGCTTCACGCAATCCACAGACGTCGTGTTGCTGTGCACCAACCTGCTCAAGAAGGAGTTCGGCAGTCCCAGCGAGTACGAGGTGGGTTTGGCCATCAATGTACTGGCCAATATCGTCACGGCCGACTTGGCGCGCGATCTGCTGGGCGATGTGCTGGCCATGAGCGGCTCGCCCAAGTCCTACGTACGCAAGAAAGCCACCTTGGTGCTGTACAAGATGTTCCTGCGCTATCCGCAAGGCCTGCGACTGTCGTTCGACCGTCTTAAGGAACGGATGGAGGAGCCGGATGTGGCTGTAGTGTCTTGCGCCGTCAACGTCATCTGCGAACTGGCCAATAAGAAGCCGAAGAACTACTTGGGTCTAGCACCGCAGTTCTTCCGACTGCTCACCACGTCCTCCAACAACTGGATGCTCATCAAAGTGGTCAAGTTGCTGGCCAGTCTGGTGCCCGAGGAGCCGCGGTTGGCTCGGAAACTGCTGGATCCACTGGCTACCGTCATCCAGAACACGCCAGCCAAGTCGCTGCTCTACGAGTGCATCAGCACGGTCACCACGGCGCTGCTGTACACCAAGAAGAGCGACGGGTCGCAGCCCCGCAACGTGGCGGCGGTCGTGCGGCTCTGCAACGACCACCTGCGTCGGTACATTGAGGATCCGGACCAGAATCTGCGGTACTTGGGACTCGTGGGACTGGGCAACCTCATGCTGTCGCATCCGTACGTGATCACGGAGCACCAGCAGCTCATCGTGGAGTGCTTGGCAGTTGACGACATCACCATCCGGATGCGGGCTTTGGAGCTGTTGGCTGGTATGGTGAATCCGGATAATGCGGCGCCCATTATTCGCGAGCTGATGCGCCAGACACTGGGCGCTGATGGCGCTTATCGCCACGAGCTGATTACGCACATCTTGCACGTGTGCTCGGTCAACAAGTACGCCAACATCCACGACTTTGACTGGTACATCCACGTGTTGGTGCAGTTGGCTCGTGTGCCGGGCAACACATCGGCTACGGTGGACGCGTCACTGTCGTCGCTGGCTCCGTCGGCAGGCAGTATGCTCGGCTCCAGTAGCAGCAGCAATCACAAGACGAAGCTGTCAGACGAGGAGGTGCAGGCCAAGCGCTCGCATGGCGTCGAAGTGGCTCGGCAACTTGTGGACATTGCGGTGCGGGTGAAGAGCGTGCGTAGTGTCATGGTGGACAACATGATTGAGCTGCTGATGGAAAAGGAGGCGCTCAGTGGACCTGGAGCAGGTACATTGTGTGAGGTTTTCTATGCAGCAGCCTGGATCACGGGCGAGTACGTCATGGAGTTCCTGGACGATGTGGATGACGACGAAGATGATGAAGATGAGGACGAAGACGATGACCGTGAAACGGAAGAGGAGAAGCTCCAACGTCTGGAAGAGCTGGCGGACGAGATGTTGCAGCCGCGGACTACGACGCTGCCTGGTCATGTCCAGACCGTATTCATCCAAGCGCTGCTGAAGCTGCTCACGGCCATGGCCGAGCGGGCTGACGACGCCACGGTGGAGAAGATGGCGGACATCATTGTCGAACGGCTGCCAGCATTCGTCCAGAGCGAGCACATTGAAGTGCAGGAGCGTGCTGTGTGTCTACAGCAACTGCTGCTGGCGTTGGGCATGGGCATGGGCGCTCTCTCAGCGCAACAGCGAGCGGAGCGCGCATTCGACGGGAACGCTTCGCTGGATCCGGCCAAGCGTCTGAATGTGCTGAATGCGTACTTTGCTGAGCGCCTCGCGCCTGTAGGAGTCAAGGCGCAGCGCAAAGTGCCTCTGCCGGGCGATCTGGACCTTGACGAGCCTCTGAGCCACTCGGAGGCCAAGTTCCTCGAATCTGGTGGCGACGTATCAGCCTTTTCGAGCGAAGACGACCTGGAAGTGTCTTTTGTACAGCAAGGCCACTCGACTGGCTCGGGCGGCGGCTACAGCGGCATTGGCGACCAATCGCCCGAGCGGAAGCCCGGCCACAAACACCACCGCCACCGTCGCCACCACAACCACGGCTCCTCTTCGTCGGAGTCGGAAGAGCGCTCGGGATCCGAAGACTCGGCGGATGAGAAGGAGAAGCAGGCGCAGCAGTACGCGCGCGAGCAGGAGCGGCTGCGCAAAGATCCCTTCTATTTATCCGCTGGAGCACAGACGCCCGCTGATTCTTCTGTTAACGCGGTAGGGAGCGACCTGGAGAGGACGCTGCGCCTGGACTGTGCTATCGAGTGCTAATGTGTGTTTTGGGGGTTGATTTGCCAGGGCTTTGCGGATATGATGGGTGCATTGGGCTCGAGTGGCAACGGCAAGAAGAAGAAGGCGGCAAAGGTGCGGCAGCTTTGGGCTGGCTTATGTTGCTCGTGACGAAGGGTACTGACTTCAAGGCTGGATTTGATGGGCGTGTGCTGTAGAAATCCAAGTCGCGGGCGATTTTTGAGGACGACTTGATGCCAGAAGGCGCGCGCTCGAGTGACGAGGAGCGTCGACGTGCCCGGAAGAAGCGCGGCTCAGTGGATGAGGAGGTGCGTGGCGCGCATTCGACCCGCATTGCGGTTACTGGGTACTTACTGCTCTGATCGATTGACCTTGATAGGACAACGACCTGGCTGCGGTGGATCTGAGCATCCCGCTGGGGGAGAACGAGAAGGTGCCGGACGAGCACTGGTTCCATCGTCAGACGCCGTCGACCCCGCCGATGGAGAGCGAGAAGAAGGCGAAGAAGAAGAGCTCCAAGCACAAGAAGAAGGCTTCGCGAGGCGAGGACGACGAGAAGAAGAAGAAGAAGGACGCGTCCAAGAGCTCGAAAGTCAAGAAGGCGTCGCGGAAACAGGAGGGGCTCTTGCTCGGGTTCAGCGACGAAGAAGGGGAGGAAGTGGCGAAGACCCACCGCCATCACGAGAGCTCTTCGTCGACTAAAAAGAGCAGCCGCAGCCACAAGAAGAGCAGCAGCTCGATCAAGAACGGCGACGAGGCGGAGAAGAGCAAGGCGACGAAGAAGAAGAAGGACAAGAGCAGCAAGAGCTCCAAACGCCAGGAGGCGGCTCCTCCTGCCGAGCCGCTGCTGCTCTTTTAGACTGACTAGCTGTCGGCATTCCCGAGTCTTTCTAACAGGTCTCGAGGTCTCGCAGAAGTGACAAATAGGTGATGGATTCTTCGTAAATGAGGGAGGGAGTGGGTCTATCGAGGGTGTTGCGCTGTTGGCCACGTTTAGTTCTTGTGCTTGCTCTTCTTGCCGGCCTTGTGGTGCTTCTCGGACGAGTGCTTGTGCTTGCGCTTCTCCGCCACTGGCGACGCGGCCTTCACGGGGCTGCTGCTCGTCTTCGCGACCGCCTCGCGATGGTCCTCGACCAGCGAGAAGCAG
>MBAC02001373.1:0-10926 GCA_001712635.2 Nothophytophthora sp. Chile5
GTCTTGGTGGCCGACGTGTCCGTCGCGGTACCGTTGCTGGCGTGGATGTGCTTCATGGGCTGCGCCAGGAACTTCTTGCGCTGGCTGGGGGTCATGCACTCCGGCACCTCCTCCTGGATGCGCAACCAGTTGACGATCTCGCCTTCTTCACGGTGGCCGCACTCGGTCAGAAGCAACCGCTTGCCCTCCGGGATAAAGTTGAGAATGAAGCGGCCCTGGGTCTCGTCCTCGCCGTCCTTGGTGCAGTTGATGTAGGCCACCACGTGGTACGAGAACGTGCCATTGCCATCAGGCTTCTGCTCCACAGCGTTCATGGTCATGTTGAACGTGTCGCACACCTCCGTGTTGTTGTACGAGATGAAAGCGTACAGCGAGGCCTTGATCACGAGCAGCGGAGGGTCGTCGTACACGCTCACCCAGCCGTCCTGGTTGCGCAGATCGATCTTGTCGATCTCCGAGCTGCCTTCCGACGAGCCATCGATCACGCCCTCGTTCTTATCGCCCTTGATCTTCTTGTCATTCACACCAGATGACGGGGCCGGAGTCTCCTCCTCCTCCTCCTCCTCCGTGGTAGGCGCCTCCGTCGTCTGTTTCTTCTTCTTGTGCTTCTTGGCAGCCGTCGGCGCCGGCGTCTCCTCCACGGGCGCCTCCGTCACGGGAGCCTCAGTCGTCGCCACGGGCGCGGCCGTCTCTTCCACCTCCTCCGTCGTCGTTGCAGCCTCCGTGGGCGTGGGCGTCGTCGCTTTTTTCTTCTTGTGCTTCTTCTTGTGCGTCGGCGCGGGAGTCTCCTCCGCCTCCTCGGCGGTCTCCTCCACCTCCTCATCCTCCTCTTCGGTCGGCTCGGCCGCCAGCTCGCGCGTCTGGTGCACCGGCGTCAGCATCGCCGCCACGTGGCCCTCGCTCTGCACCGCAAGTCCGCGGCCGTTCGAGGCGGAGGCGGGCAGCGAGAGCGCCGAGACGGCAGCCGCCGCCAGCAGCGCCAAGCGGAACACGCCCGAGATTCGCATCGTCAGTCTGCCTTGGGAGTGGTGGTCGTCCGGAGAGGGTTGCCGTCCGCGAGGGAAATTCGAGATTGGCGATGGCGGCAACGCGTGGGCGGCGGAGGGCGAGTCTCTCTCGCTCGGGCAACCCGATCCGCCAATCAGCGCGCGGCCTCGGGAACTGAATTTATAGGCAGGACCGCACTTGCTATTCATTGTCACAGGTATGAGCGGATAGTGACGACATGGATACAGAAAATGCGTTGGACAGGGGATGCGATTTAACAGGGTCAATATGACGCTGGATAGGTGTGGGAGGGGCGATGAAAAGCGAGTGGGGCACCACGTTCGAGGGTGGAATACAAACTCCAAGTGTTTTGGTGGTTAAGCGAGGGCGGGGAGAGAGGGTTGAGAGGGGAGAGACCGGGGAGCTGTGCGGGTAGGGTCCGGCTGTGAAAGTTTCGACTGGACGACAACTGGGCCGACCTGACGGCGACAGTGACCCCGAAGGCGCCTCCGCCTTGGTGATCTTGATCTTTCGCCAGCAGCTCATGCCTGCGACGGTATAAGTGACGACGTCCAGAGCCTCTGGGCCAGATGACGAGTCAGAAGACCAGGTCCGCCTCTCTTCCATACGAATACCGGCGCATATACCGGGTAAAGCCGACCGAACTGAGTGCAGCGCAATTAACCTTCACCCCAACAGACAGTTTTGCGTCGCTGACTGGCGACTGCGCATCAACTGGTTCGCCGCCAACTTTTGACTGAGCTGACAGGACTGGCAAGCCCTTGCGTTCATGCACATGGGTACAGCTCGCCATCGCAAGAAAACAAGGAAAGCTCGTCGTGACATGGCAACGCGAATAAAGACCTCACGCTCCTCAATAGCCACCGCTTTCTTTTTCTTTTTTGCCGCCATCGAAGGAGCAAAGAGGGCAAGACGAACGTTTTCCGATCCTTTTTTCCTGGAGCCGCGCCGCTACAACTGGCTACTGACAGATTTTTACATTCCCCGCCACAACTGTGGAACCCCAAGATCGCACGCACATCCCCGCCTCCAGCACGACGTGACGACGCATTTCGTCCAATCAGCGGCTGCTGCGTGGCAAAAAACGCGAGCTGGGGACTCGTACTTAAGCGGAAGGCGGATGTGAAGAGGCGCATGGGTTGTCCATGTGTGGAAGAGCGGGTGGGAAATGGGCACTGCCGAAGATTTGGCGGCCAACGCCAGTGAAGAAGAGGAGGAAGCGAGCGAGAGCGACGATGCCACCGACAGCGACGACGAGGAGGAAGCGAACAGTGACGGCGAGGAGGAAGAAGACAGCGACCGCGGGGACGAGGACAGCGTAGGGGACGCGGACAAGCAGCAGCGCGTGCAAGCGGACATCGAGGATATGCGCAAGATGGTCGCCGACATGGACAAGATGAAGATGCGCCTGCAATTTCGCTTCGCGGCGGAGCGCCGAGCAAACTTGGAGCAACGTGCGCGCGAAGAACGGGAGTGCGAGTTGCAGGCAGCGGCGAGGCGCAAAGCTGAGGACGAAGTGCGGGCCCGACAGGTGGAGGCGAGTGTGCAGACAGAGTGCGATACCTCCCAGCAGCAGACCGAGGAGCTGGAACAGCGTTTCCGACCACCAGATCTCGGGACGTCTGTCCTCCCTGTGCCAGACAATCGTATTGGCGACATGCGCTTTGCAGATGCAGCCCCGCAGAAGGAGAAGCCGGCTGGCTTGAGTTTATACGACTTGGTGAAGGCGTCCGGGTTCGGCTTGTCGCGGAAAGCGCCGTCTCCTGTTCGCCAAGCCGATCCTCCAGCATTGCCAGTGTATCCATCAGAAGAGAGTGAGCAAGCGCATTTCAAGGTGGGGCCCTCACAGCCATTGCTCGAACAGCGAGTGAATGCCGACTCGACTCCAGGCTGGCAAAGTCCGGCTTCCCAGTCGAGGCATGAGCAAGATAGCATCATCGACGGTGACGATTCACGCCGCAGTAATCGGCCAGAGTCCGTTCACAGTGCTCGCTCCGAGCCAGACCCCGTGTTTGAGCACCCACCGAGTAAATCCGGCCGAAAGGCGCCTTCTGCACGGAACAGTATCGTGTCGAGCAAAGCCGATGATCCTGCCGTCGCTACCAGGTTCCAAGCCGCCCGTTCCGAGCGAGGCCAGACCCGCATCGACGCCGCCCTGTTCAGCACGGGGAGGGCTTCGCATTCGTCAACTGCGTCTGGCGACAAGACGGACGAGCAGCGCGAGATGGAAGCCATTCAGTGTCTGCTCTTTGGGCAGTGAGGCATCGGCTGTTCCTGCATGCTGGTGGTTTGCGTGGCTGGAAACGTATCCATGTGGCCAGGAAATGTCAGGTCGCTCCTGATTGGCTGGATCGGATCGCACCCATCACCCATTCTTCAATTAACCAAAAGATAAAGCCGTACGACAACTACCTCTATAATTGAGTGCAATGCAGATTCAAGTGGCAGCGCCTTCTCTTCTTTCAACGCCATTTGGTCTGTGAGAATCAATACCCTTTTCTTCCCGGTGTTGGCAAGGTTTCTATCCTTCAATGCTCGTGGGTAATTGGGTGATTGCACTGCCACCACAAAACCGCGCACTGGCAGAATTTCACTGATAACGAGAAGCGAACCAGCTGCAACGATGGCGGAGTTCGTGGAGATGATCCTCGCCCAGGTAAATGGCCCTGCGTCCTGATAGACAACGCGCCTGTAGATGCAGGCAGTGGTGGGGCGCAGTCGGTGGCTAACGCTGTATTGTGTGGCGTTCTCTGCGCGGGGTTTGCTCCGCTCCGTCAGTTGATCGGCAACATCTCCACGGCGCTGATTCTCGTGCTGTTCTACTTCAACTTCCTGCTGTTCGAGAACTACCTGCGTCTGATCGTGTGGGCCATTCTCTTCAGCCAGGCGCTGCGTCAGGCCAAGAACAACGTCATCTCCGTGCTGCAGTATCTCAGTGACGACGCCGACGTGGACCGTTACGTACGACGCGGCTCGACGCATGTGGCATTTCACCCACCTCCTTAACTAACCGGGTCGATGTCGCTGTGTGACGAATGACAGGGATTCCTGACATGCGTGTTCTCCAAGTCCGCTGAGATCTTCATCAGCCACCCTCATGACGGTTCGCGCCGCTCGGCGAAGGAGCTGTTCCTGAACTATGGCATCTTCTTGTTCTCGCTCATCGGCGCCGTGTCCATCTGGATGCGCATGTACTCGTGGGTGTCTTTCCTGAACGTCATCATCGGCTTCTGGATCGTGTCGCTCAGCCTCATCAAGATCCTGGACCGACGGATCTTCTACTACCGCTACTTCATCTCGGACGAGGTGCTCGTGTCGGCGTTGCTGATCCTGGGCTTCTTCGTCACGGTACGCCAGGACGACGGAAGTTGTGCTTACACTCCGTATTGATGATTGTAATGGCTCTGTTATTGCTGCGTAGGGCGTGTTCGTGGTGCTGTACCTTGGCACCGAGAGCTACTTGGAAGGAAGCCGTGCAGCCACCGACTTGTCCGACTGGGTGCAGGAGAACTTCATCAACGACGAACGCACTCGTCAGATATGGAGCGAGCAGGTGGAGAACAGCCGCGCAATGATCTCGGAAGCCATCAGTGGCGTCGAGGTCAACTACAACGACACGATGTGGTGGCCGCCGCTCAAGAGCCTGGTCAAGACGTACTACCTGGACGCTAAATCCAGTGACGGCAATCTGACGTCGCACACCTCATTGTTCTCGAGACTTCGTCTGCCGGAGAACATGACGCTCGTCCAAGCGGTGTCTTTCGCCTACTCCAAGGTGGACTCGGTGAACCTGACGTCCGTGCAGCTGACCGATTGGACCTCGAAGGGGCTGGAAGTGAGCGGCTTCGCTGTCGGCTCGGTGGCCCAGCTGGTCTTCCTCTTGTTCACGCTGCTGATCGCGTTCGTGAGTCTCGGCGTGCGCTCGTTCTTCTTCATTTCGTCGCTGTTTTACCTGCTATGCACGAATTGGGATCCCGTCGAGCGGTTTGTCGAGGATCTGTTGCCGATCCAAGTCGACAAGCGACCAGATGTCGTTCGCTCGATGCGGAAGGTGATTGAGGGCGTTTTCTTTTTGCCGCTGAAGATGTCGAGCATTCACGCCATCGTCACGTTGGTGTCCTTCACGATCGTGGTACGTACAGTCCCTAATTATGCTGATTAGTTCGTCTTCAAGCTAACGGTTCGTTTGCTTTTCGTTGTATTCATGCAGAATGCCGACTTCGTGTACCTGGCGACGACGTTCACCTTCTTCATCTCGATTGTGCCAATCATTCCGCCGTATTTGGTGTGCGTGCCGTGGGTGATCTCAATCGGAGTCACCTCATCTGTCATCAAGGCGCTGGCGCTGTTTGGGGTCCAATACATGGCCTTTACCGTGCTGGACGACATGCTCTACGAAAAGAGTATTGTGGCGTTGAACTCTTACGTGTCAGCGCTGAGTGTGGTGTTTGGCGTGTACGTGTTCGGGTTCGAGGTAAGCGTCGCATGATGTATTCCGGCTCCTGTATAATCCCAATCGTGTCTATGCTGGCCGCTATATTCACTAATGTGCCTTTTTCGGATGGAATAGGGCGTGATTTTCGGTCCGTTGATCGTATGTGGCGTGACGTTCGCCTATGATGTGTCCAACCACGGCATCCAAGCAGCACAAGATGAGCATGGCCGATCAGATGAAGCCAGGCACGAGAACCCAATTGGCGGCAGCGACGGCGAGGAATCACGCAGCGTCGGATCGTCCGCTGAAGACGAGGGGAAGGAGTCAACCGAGCCATCGGAAGAGGACGCCGACCGCGGGATGAACACCAACATTTTCTCCAATGCCATGTATCGAGTGATTTCGGGTCCGTTGGTGGATCGCGTTCGCCGCCGACTGTCCATCGACATCACCACAGAAGATTCCGTCTGCGTGACGTTGGTGGTCGAGGGCTTGAAAACCAGTCGGAAAGTTCGCTTCGTGGTGAACAAGACGTGGAGTCAGAAGACGCTACACGACAACATTCGTCGAATGCTTCACGTCCAGGCCGTGGAATGTAAGCTGCTTCATCTTTCTTCACCATGGAGATGCTGGAAAGTTGCATTTTGATTGACGGAGGCCTCGTTTTCCTGTATTGCTGGTATTTATTCTAGGCATCTACACTGCTGAAGGCGTCGAGGTGCTGTCTCCGCTCCACATTATCCCGGACGAGGTACTGCATGTGAAGGTGCGATCAAAACACCGTGTACAATTGTACTCGGACGCGTCGCTGCATTCCGAGTCGCATCCACGGGTGTCGTTCCCTTTGCGTGCGCTGTCTCCATCCTATCACGGCATCCACACCAGCGTGCCTCCGCGTTCGCATTCGGCCGGGCAGAACAGCCCCACGATGGTGAGCACGGGGACTTCACCGCACCACGCGAAGTCGAAAAGAGCGGGAACTCCGAATCTGACCGGCGGAATTGTTCATGGCGCGACAGTAGCCCAGCGACAAGCCCATGAAAGCTTACAGCGCAGGCATTCGGGTATGCTAAGCCATCAGGAGGGAGGTCTGAAACGAAAAAGCAGCTATAACGTGGCCGCGCCCACGAGTAGCTCGCCGCAACCGCTTTCAGCCCGGAGATCTGTGAGCGGCTCCGCTTGGCGTGACGACCTGCCACTGCCGCTCCCAAGTGACTTGGCTGTCAAGAGATCGTCGTCTTCGTCGGCTTCGTCAACGCACGAGTACGAGTTTCTGTCTGACGAGGAGCATTGTCCCACTCCAACGAAAGAAAAGCTTCCGTCCGATGGTAGGAGTGGCGGGAGTTCGGGTGGCGGGAGTTCGGGCGGCTCGGCGGATGGTTGCAGCACGTTGGATTTGGCATCGCCTGCCAGTGTGAACTCTGCGAAGGGAGGGAAGCCGAAGCTGAACTTCGTGGATCTGAGCGACTCGGCTAGTTTCACGACGTCTCCCGTATCGTGTGACACCCCTCAGCATTTCGGTGGTAACGATGAGGAGAAGGACGAGACGGAGAGCGATATGGCGACGGGGAAGCCAGACGCCAAGCTGGCGGCCAAGGTGAAGGCGAAGCACCGGATGTCGTTAACGACGCGGGAAGGCACGAAGCTGATCTTCTCGCCGCTTGCAATTGGCGCCAAGAACGCATCAGCAAGAGGTTATTCCTCGTCGGAAGAAGGAGATGATGCAGACAAGCAGCAATTGGACTCTGAGTCAACATAAATCTCACCAAAGGTGCGTGATCGCGATGCAGAAATGCATTCTTCACTGTGTAACCCAACGCATATGCAGCACGAATCGCTAAACACTACAGCGAGTCTGCGAGCCGCTGCTTCTTTTGCTTGAGCAGCCGAATTTCCTCGTCGATCTCCCCCACGATCGCGGGGTTTCTCTCCGTCGTCTGCTCTCGGTAAAGCGCGCGCAGCCGGTCGCACACAAACGTCCAGGCCTCGAGATCGATGCGCTGCCGCTCTCGCTGGGCTCGCTCCTTCTCCCAAGCCGCCACGTCCACTTCCCGTTGCTCTCGCTGTTTCAGCAGTTGGAGCTCCCGACTGGCAATCTCCGAGCGCAAGCCTTCACTGGCGAAGGCCACACTCGTCGTCTCAACGCGGACGTCGCTCTCATCCCTCGACCGCTTCCCCAAAGCCTTGGTGCTTGTCTCTTGGGGGATCGTCGGGCTTTCTGTCGTTGGTTCTGAAATCAGGTTCTGTTCTTCGAGCTTTTCGAGGCTCGGCGCATCAGGACGCGACAGTAGCGACAGACGCTCGTGACTATTGGCTTCCGCGGCGTGAACGGAGAGAGCTTCGGCTCCATTGTTGACGTTCCTGCCAAGCTTCAGGTTCAGTTCAATCTCCATTTGGACAGCTCGAGCTTCGCGCACCTCCTCGCGGACTGCCTTGCCGATGCCTTGCTTGCTGTTGACCAGCTGCTTGAATTTGCTCTTGATGGAGCTCACGTCTCTCTGAGAACGGCTATTTGGCGTAGCATAACTGGAGCGGTAGCGTTGAAGAGCCTGCTCCCAGCCGCAAGGCCCCGCCGGCTGAACCTCCTTGATGCACCCCAGCAGTGCCTTCATGTCGGATTTACTATACCCTTCGGAGCCGGGGGGTCTTCCGCCGCGACGTTGCTCGCGCCCAGCGCTCTTGGCGACCTCTGCCTCCGCGCTCTTGGCCTCTTGGCCGTCCCCCTCGCTGCTTCCCATCTTGGCATCAATCTGCGCTTGAATCGCGCGAGCTTCCTCCACTTCGACACGCGACGTCCCCGCCGGCTGCTCCAGCTTGAGCCACTGCCGGAACTTGTTCTTGAGCGAAGACACGTCCCTCACCGCCCGGTCGTTCGGAGTCGCATACGTGCTGCGGTACTCCTCCAGAGCCTGCTCCCACTCGCCTGTTCGCACGGGCAGAATCTTCTGGATGCACGCGAGAACCGCTTGGGAATCCGCTTTGCTGAAGCCTTCGGCGCCGCGAATCCGCCCGCCGCGCCGCTGGAGCCGGTCTCCGTCGGCGCGCTTGGCTTCGATCGCCTTCTGAATGGCTTGGGCCTCGATCAGCTCTGCGCGAGACTTCCCCTCGGCCGGATTGCTCTTCAGCAGCTGCTTGAACTTCATCTTGAGAGAGTGCGTGTCCCGCTGGGCGCGTTCGTTCGGGACCGCGTGCGTGGCGCGGTACTCCTCCAGCACCAGATCCCACTCGTCCGTCGTCGTAGGGAGCACCGTCTTCACGCACGCCAGCAGCGCCCGCAGGTCTTCCTTGTGGTAACCTTCGGCGCCTGGGACCCGCCCGCCGCGCCGTTGAACGACGCTCATCCTGGCTTCAGTAGCGCTAGTTTTAGCGAGCTTCCGGGCAGATGAGCGGCAGAAGAAGAAAAACCCACATTTGGAATTTCAAAAAATCTCAACTGGCGAAGCGCGAAGAGACCTGGGTCGATGAGACATAAAGCAAAATATGG
The DNA here is from genome assembly GCA_001712635.2 of Nothophytophthora sp. Chile5. Lineage (NCBI taxonomy): Eukaryota > Oomycota > Peronosporomycetes > Peronosporales > Peronosporaceae > Nothophytophthora > Nothophytophthora sp. Chile5. Next base: position 8,928 of record MBAC02001373.1, read on the forward strand.
GTTTTTAGCCAAAATATCCATTTTTTCAGCTGGAACTGATACGGGATAGGGTAAACGGAATTTTCAATAGTTTCATCCATGTAAAGCTAGTCAGGGATAGGTGGTTGCACGAGCCTGCAGCTGTGATTTGGCCACTTGAATGGATAATGAGAGTGGCTACCGAATTTCGGGGCCCTCAAAACGCGCCGGATATTTGTCCCCCTCAGTCGAATTTCCAAGTCCAAGTGAAGAGCAAGAATTCAGTTCAATGCGCCGGAAATATGTACCTCTCCAATCAAATTACAGCTCATCAAAGCAGAGTTATTGCGGGGGCGCTCCAAGGCGCGATGATCCGAGGCGTGGACGTGGTCGGCTGCGATGTCGGGACGGAAGGGCGAAGCTGTGCTGCCCACGAAGTGTGTGGCAAGCATCTATACGTGAACGATGTCCTAATCTTCCGTGTGCGAGTATTAGAAGACTCCAGCGGCGCATTGCCGTACGTCGTGAAGGCGCACGTGATTCGCGAGGGGGCCCAGGGCTGTCATGTCGGTTTTCTGCCGAGGCGCTTGCTGAGTTTGCGCGATCGATACGCCAACAGAATGGCCACTGTCGTCGAGGACCTGCGTGACTCATCTAATGGACAGAAACGACGCCATTCAGTACGCAACGGAGGCCTGGTGAGAGGCATGATGCTGGATGATATTGAAGAGCATTTTATAATGTGAAGTGCTCAATCTCTTCTACCAACTCGTCTCTTCCGTCGTCATCATCGATGGTGGACGTCGATTCAGAGGCTGCAGGTGGAGCAGGAGACGAGTTAACGACAAAGCCAATATTTTTGAACGTGTTTCGAACGCTCTGCTTGGATATTTGAGCCCAGGCGTGCACGATCCAGGGCACGATGTCTTCGCGGCGAGGAACAGGCACATTAGAATCAGACGGCACGTCTGCCATCTGCTCAGCACTTCAGGCATCATATTTTTCTCGTAGTTTGTCTTTGATCGGCTTGTTGACTCCAACATCACATGGCTGGAGCATGTTGGTGTAGCACAGGGAATGATCACCAGGTCGGTGCCCACGTCACTCAGCCGATCTCCAAAGTCACATTGCATAAGACTTTTGAACTCATTGAATAAAAGCAGGGACGACGTGTGCCCATGAACGTATGGGGCCCAGAAGCGGCAGCTCCGTTCATCCATCCACCCGTGCTCTTGGCAGCACCCAAATACGTCATGAGGCAAGAGCGTATCAAGACGATTTTCAATGGTGCCTCCCGGTTTGGCCTTGAACACGATAAAAATATGTAGCTTGCTGCCATCCATGGCACATGTGATACACGCTGTGAGGCGTTGCGAATCAGATCCGCTGCCACGCACCGACACAGTTCTGCTCCCGGTTGGGGCGATTGTTGTTTTGGCCGTCAACTCGTAGAACACTGCTGTCTCATCCGTATTTACTACCAGTGATGGCGACAAATTTCCAGTCCCCCCCCCCGGCTTGAAGCGCTCATTCACGACTTCGACGAACTCGTTACGCACCAATTGGAGATGCCCATTAAGCTTCTGGCCGACGTGAGTACGGCGACGAATACTAAGATGGTTCCTCTCGAGGAGCAGGTACACCTAGTGCCTAAGAATTTTCTGCTTTCCGCCTTTAAATGTTGCATCGATTGACAGGGCCTTGGATATGACGTGGGCTGTCGAAACGGCGATCTCCTTCGCGCGACGTTCTCTAATCCAATCAACGACGGCGACCTGCAGAACGAGCGACGCTGTGGGCCACCCTGGTGCTGTCGAGCGAGCATTGGGGTTGCGCCTTCTGGCTTCTTCGAGCTGGGGTTTGAGATGACGCCAACGACGGATCTGTGAAGGCTGCACACTGTGCTTCCGCGCCATCCCCTTGATGGTCCCTCTTTCAGTCTCTACCAGTATAGTGAGCTTATCTTTCACCGTTTGGTGCTGGTCTCGGCGAGGCATGCTTGCGCTTTGTTGCTTCTCTTTCTGCAGCTAGCGATCCTCGA
>MBAC02001376.1:0-17516 GCA_001712635.2 Nothophytophthora sp. Chile5
CATTGCCGCAGGAAGGTCCGTCCCGCTTTCCGCGTCGTGGCATCGGATGCTAGCATTTGCTCCAACTCTGTCGTTCGTTGCTAGTGTGCATCGCTGGCGCTCTCGGTGTTAGAAGCGCATACAGACGGCTCCGTCAAAATGTCGTATATTCCATTCCATTCCAATCGGTTGTCCGCCGGGGTGGGTATTCGAGTTTGTCCCTTCCTCTGCGGTCATGCCGCTTCCAGGGTGTAGATTGTCGGACGAACTGCAAGCACTAGATCGAGTAGGGTGGCAGGGTGGCGGCTATTGCGACAATAGGCGGGATCCACTCCCCATTGACCCATTGACGGTAGATGGACTGACCGCTTTGATCCAGACTTCTCGCCGGTATCCTCTCTCTAGCGTGGAACCACGAGCCACCATTTACTTGCTTGGTTCACGAACGTCAGCCAGCACCTTCCATCACATCAAGTCACCTCGTTTCGATCCATATATTTCCCAAGTAGAAAAGTTGCCTCCCTGCGCTCCCACAATGTTCGTAAGTCTTCCTTCACAGCAACGACGTCATCACAGTCCATACCTTGAGCGGCGCCGCCACCATGTGTGTCTTTCAGCAGCAGAGTCCGATAGGCAACCTGGTCCAGAGCAAGCTTACTCCGTCTGGGTTGAAGGCGTGGGCAACGAGTCCTTCTGCGTCTCATCGGCTGACGCAGGCGGCGTGTCCTCCTCTTGCTTCCCCTCCGCAGCCGTTGACGAACTGCCACTGTCTGCAGTCGACGCGGTTGTGGTTGTCGTGGCAGTTGAGGTCGTCGTTGTCGTCGTCGAGGTCGTTGCCGCGTGGTCCTCGCTGGTCTTGGCGATCTTCTGCGGGGTCGGTGCGTCGTCCGAGGCATCGCTACCCAGCGGCCGCTTCGTTAGACTGCTTTCAGATACAGCAGGAATCGTCGGCGCCGACAGAGCATCGGAAGATGCATCTCCAGCACTGGCGAAGCGAGCTAGTCGTTGGCTGCGACGTTGAACTTCTGGAACTGGCGCGCCAACTCCCTCTCCAATTGCCGACGGAAGAGTGGCCCCTGGAGACGACGGCGATGGTACGGGAAGAGTGATGCCCGGCTTGCCGAAGACAAGGCCGCTCGCGCCGCCCGATCCGAACGCGCCGAAGCCTCCGGTGCCAGCAGTAAGCTTGAACGATCCAGTATTCACCGACGGCTTCTCTTCGGCCTCGCTGTCCGCGGTGGACTTGGCGGTAGCAGCAACGACACTGGGGGCGGGAGTCTTGGTGGGGGTGAACCGCGCAGCACCAGCCACTTGTTTCTTGATGGACTGCAGCGCGAACAATCGGAGCTTCTCTTCGGCCGTCAGGGCAGCAGATTCGCCGCCGGGGGCTGCCACCGGCTCCTTTGGCTGCGCGGCTGCTGAACCAGCAAGCGCATGATGAGGTGGGTGAGCGGCAGCTGGCTTCATTGGCTTCATGAACAACGCACTCGAGAAAGAAGGCGTTGCAAGCGTCGACACAGAAGGCGACGCGGTCGCTTGATTGCTAGTTGCAGTCGTCGGAGGAAGAGGTGGGGCCACAGGAGCGGTAGACGTCGCAGCGGATCCGGTACTCGACGCCACAAGCCTCGGTTCAGAAACACTTGCAGCTGATTGCTGTGTCGTCGGCTCACTCTTGACAACTGGTGTTGGCGACGAGAACAGCGCTGGTGGAGCTGCAGGAGGCTTGGATACTTCCGTCAGTGGTGTCACAGTAGCAGAAGCGACCTGAGGCGACGGAGGTGGCGACGGTACAGGTGTTTCCGTCTTCTCTTGCCCCGCTGCAGACTGTGGCGCGGCCGCAGCTTGATCCTTCAAGTCGCTGTTCTCTTTCTTCAAGCTCTTGAGACCTGACATCAGCCGGGCGTTGAAGTCCTTCAGCTGCGTGCTCTTCTTCGACTCTATTTCCAACTGCGCCTTCAGGTTTTGGCGCTCCTTCTCCCACGTCGCTGACGCGCCACTCGCCAACGCCACGCTATCTTGCTTGGACGCCTCGCTGGCCGCGAGCTTCGTCTCTAAAGCTGCCTTCTCGGCCGTCACGGCACTGATTTGCACCTGGACAGAGCTGAGCTTCGCCTCCAGCGAGGCCACAGCACTCGCATGGCCCTCCATTTCGCTGCTCTTCTCGGCCAACTGTTTGGTGAGCGACTCGGCCTTGTTCTTCCAGTTCTTGGCGAAGCCCTTGATGCGCTCGTACTGCTTGCTCCAGTTCTCGACCTTCTGCTTCTCTTCCTCCAGTGCCTTGCCGCCGCTTGAGCGTAGCGTCTCCAGCTCTGCCTTCAACGTGCCCTGCTCGGCTTGCAGCTCCGCGAGCTGCTTCGCAAGAGCTTCCTTTTCGGCGATGACCTTGTCATGTTCCGCAGGATCCACCTGCTGATACTTCTCCACCAGCTGATCCACTCGCTGCTTCCAGCGCTTGTTGGCGTCGCTGAGCGTCACAATCTCCTGCTTCATGGACGCCACCTGCGTCTTCAGCGATGTCTCAGCGTTCCGCAACGGCACGAGCTTGGCCTCAAGACTGCGCACCTTCTCCTCCTCTTCCTTCAGCTTCGCCAAGTTCTTCTGGCTTTCGTCTCGCAGCGTCGCGTTACTCTCACGCAGCAGGTTCAACTGTTCCAGCTGCGCCACGCGCTTCTCATCTTCGGAAGCCGTCGTCGCTGGCTTTCCAGTTGACGCCACAGCCGCAGAGAGAGCCTTGATCTCGCCCCGCAGGCGTTCCACAGTGGACTCCAAGCTAAAAATGGTCGCGCGATCACGCTGCAATTCTTGCTGCGCCAGCTCCAGTTTCGACTCGGCGATCTCACTCTCGCGACGCAAGTACGCGATGACACTGCGAAGATCGTCGATCTCCTTCTCGTGCGTGTCCGCCGGAGCGCCCGTCTCACTTACGTCTTGACCAGAAGCAGGCAACTGGGTGCCCATGACCTTCAGCATCTCTTGTTCGTGGGCACGACGCACTTGAGCAGACGCTCGCTCCAGTTGGGAATGGAGCAATTTGTTCTGCTCGGCCATTTCTTTCTTCGCGTCGGTGGCTTCATCAAGACGCTTCTGCAGCGTCTCCACGCTGGAACGTGCTTCTTTCTCGATGATTTCTACCTTCACCTTCAGTTCCGCCGTTTCTGCCTCTCGCTCCTGCGTGCTCTTTCGAACATCTTCCATCTGCTTACGAGACGCCGACGACTTGGCGACCTCTGCCGCGTGCAGCTGTAGCTCGCGCTCATAGTTCTCCTGCACGGTGGCGAGATCGTGCTTCATTCTCTCCATCTCCTCGCGAACGTTGTTCACCTGTTGTTGCGCGCCTTCAGCTTGCAGCTGCAGTATCTTCTGCTTCTCGGCCGTTTCGTGGATCACCAACTTGTGCGTCTGCTCGGCGCGATCGATCTCCTCGCGCAGCTTGCTGTTTTCAGCAATATGTTCCTTCAGCTCCGCACGGGCCTTTGCCAGCTCATCGTGCATATAGTCACGACTCTTCTCAAGCGCCTGCAGTTTCTCAGTTTCGCTCTGCTTCCACTTTTCGCTGGCACTCGACAGTTCAGTGAGGCTTTTCTCGCTCGCTTCAGCCAAGGCCTTGTACTTGGTCATGCCCTCGGTCAACGTCTTCCTCGAGAGTAGCGATGCCTGCACCTCGCGCTGAGCATCGCGCAGCTGAACCTCGAGCGTCGCCACGCGCTCGGCAGCGGCAGCACTGGCGCCCTTCCGGAGCTGCTCCCGCAAGTGCGTGGTCTCTTTCTCTAGCAACACCGCCTTGCCCTCCGCGGACGTCTTCTGCTCTTCGAGCCGCGCGAGCTGCTCCTTCAACTGGCTATGTGCCTCCTTGAGTTTCGTCAGCTCTGCCACAACCACCTGCTTCTCCCTCTCCGTTGCCAGCACCTGCGCTCCCGAAGTGGCCTCCTTGGCATCAAATTTCTGGTACGCATCTTGCAGCCTCGTCTCCAAAATCACCACCTTCTTCGTCAGTGTGTCTACTTCGTGGCGGTCGCGCTCCTCGCGCCCACTTTCCATGCGACGCGTCGACTCCATAAGCTTGAGCAAGTTGGTGTTATCTAGCCGCAGCGTCGTCAGCTCTTGTTGAATCTTCTCCTCGTTCTTACGCAGGAAGTCCGCTTCACGAACCGCAGATTCCTTCTCGATAGCAAAGCTCTGGAGACGCGAGCTAGTGCTCTCCAGCCTAGCCTCCGCATTTGCATGCATCTGCTGGTGCTGCAGGATCAACGAACTCAGCTGATCGGTCTTGGACCGCAAACGCACCAGCTCGTTCTCGACGCTGGAGCACCGGGCCTCGGCTGCATCGTAGCGCTCCTTGTTGCACGTGGCTTCCACCTGTGCCTGCATCTGTGCTAGTTTGGCCTCCGAGCTCTTAGCGCGCTCTTGGTCCAAGGCCTCCTGTATCATCTTCAAGTTCGCCTGCTTCTCCTTCTTGTAGTCCTCGAACTCCATCTGCACATCTCGCAGCATCCGTGTTTCACCCATATCAAACGAACCACGCCGGTTCAGAGGCGGAGACGGCTTACGAGAGCTCTCCGATGCTGCTGGACTCTCAGTGATCCCGGTGCTGCTCGCCACAGCTCCGTCGTCCAGGAACTTCGTGTCAGACTGTGCCAGCAGAACGCGGTACATGTCGCGTTGCTTCACAATGGCCGTGATCATCTCGCGCTCCTGTTCCCGCTCGGTACGCAGCTCTTGTATCTCCTTGCGTGCCATGGACAGCCGCTTCTTGATCGCACCAGAGGCTCCAATTTGGTCCAGTTCCTCGTCCGACTCGCCTGTGATAATCAAGTGCGCCGACGAGTCAATTGAACCGGTATCACTGGCGCTGCCACTGATTTTATCACCAGCCTTGTGGCGATTCATCTCCGTGAGTTCGCGGATCACCGTCAGCAACTGCTGGTTGCGCACCTGGAGTTCCTCAACGTCCTTGAAAACCACCAAATTTTCAGAGGCGACCACGCCAGGTGCAAAGTGGCCACTGCCACTCGCCTGCTGACGCTGTTCCGGTGAGCGGAAGAGCAGGTGCTGCACCTGTCGCGACAGATCGTCCACGCTCTGTGCGAGCGACTCGCACTTCTTCTCGAAGGCATGCTTGTCCTTCCAAGCCTGCTGTTCCTTGCTTTTGCTCTTTGACAGCTCCTGCATGCACTGCTCGAGACGCTCACTCATCTGCGTGTGGCTCGCCACAGCGCGCTCGTGGTCAAGGCGCAGGCCCATGAGGATCGGCGCCTTCTCTTGCACCTCCTTGACAATGCGATCCATGTACAGCTGCAGTTTGTCCTTGTCATTGCGCTCCGACTGCAGGGCCTCCTCCAACTCCACAATGTGGTCGTACATCTGCTTGGGCGACAGGCCGTGTGCCGCCAAGTGGGCTTCACCTGCGGCCGAGGACAGGTCGGCAACAGCACTCGCCGTCTGCAGCGAGAAGATCTTCTTCTTCTCCAGCTCCTCGATCTTGTGCTCGGCATTCTGCAAATCGTCCTGGAGCGCCTGAATGCGGGTTTCCGAGGCCTCAGCTTGCTCGCGGAACAAGTGCTCCACCTGCTCTTTGGTACGCTCCGTCTCACGCGCCAGCGCTTGCTCCGACTCGGCCAATGACTTGCGAAGCGAATCGCACAAGCTCTGCAGCTCGGTCACGCGGGCTGTAGCATCACCCGCCGACTCCTGATACAGCGCAGCGAGTCGACACTGCGCGCTCAGCTCGCTCTGCAGTGTTTCTTCATCGTGGACCTTGGAAGCCTGAAGCTCCTTAAGCGCCTCCTTGCTCTTGATCAGCGCGCTCTCCATCTTCTTGTTGGCCAATCGCGCGCTTTCCAACTGACGTTTTGCCGACGTCAGCTCCTCGGTACTGCGCACCTTGAGATCTTCCAGATCGTGCGTGTGCTTGGCCAGGTCTTGGCGCAGGGTCTGCACCGTCTTGGTCTTCTCACTCAGCTGCGTCTCCAGCCATTGTGCGTGCTGCTGCGCCGCCTCCGTCTCCTTCTTGGCACGGGCCAAGCCGTGGGTAAGCGGCGCCACCTGCGCTTCCTGTGCCGCCGCGCGCTCCAAAGCCTGCATCTCTTGGCGCTGAGCGGCCACCACCAGGCGGTTATGCTCTCTAACTGTCGTCTGCAGCTCCTCCACCTCTGACAGCCGGCGCTCCGCCAGCGACGTCGCCGTCTGCAGCTTGAACGTCAGCGCGTCCTTCTCCGTCGTCACTTGCAGCAGCTTTTGCTGCAACTGGCGCCGCTCGTTCTCACGCTCAGTATTTCCCGCCGTCGCCTGCGCCAACTCCGCCACTACATACGTATACACGCATTACCAACATATTTCCCTTCAATACAAAACCCTAAATAGATACAAGCTAGGAAGGAAACCACGAGTCACGTACAAGCAGCCTTCTTCTCGGCAGCCAGCGTCTGGCGCTCGCTCTCAGCAAGGGAGAAGTCGCTCCGCAGCGCGAGGTACTTCGTCTCCAGCTCATGCAGCAGTTGCTCTGTCATTCCACATCCAAAAGAAGGCCACCCGCACCCAAAACCCCACAGCATTCGGTGTTTAGCGCGCGGAAAGGGCGGTAAACGTGCATCTAGCGGCACCCAACACTACAGAGAGGGAGGGTATTGACAGGGGGGATGTACCTTGATTGATGCTGGTGGCCGCCGCCGCCGCGGCCTCGCTGTCGCCTTCCGCCGCCATCCTGTGCGCGCGCGGTCTCTCTCCTTTCCCTTTCCTTTCGCGCCTCGAGGAATAAATGCTGAGCTGAGCCAACCGCCCACAGAAATCTACAACCTGCGGGAATCGATACGATCGCAGATTGGGTTAGACAGGAAATACAAGGTCAGAGGGAAAAAGGCGCGTTATATGGAGAGAGACTGTACGAGGCTTGGCAACGATACCGGAATACCACAGGATCTACCGGTACTCAGCCCGGTACTGATACCTCCTGTCCAGCGTGGCGACGACACATCGTCCCTTTTACTCGAACGACCAGTTACTGACCAGGAAAACACACAACCGGAAGCTTCGGCCTGCTTTTCGCCGCCTCCTTCGAGCCAACGGGCGTTGTTTGACATGACCCGCGCTGCGCAGGACGATCCTCTGGCGCCTGGACTCGCGCTCTCCAACCCTCCAGCTGAGCCAGCGGACACGGAGCAGGCGACGACCGTCGAGGCGCCACGTATGGCCTTCACCGCCTTCCCATCCTGGGACGCCTTCTTCTCCTATTTTACGGAATATCAGAGCCAGACCTTCCAGGTATGGCCTGCTCTACTGCTCTGTTGCTTGGACGCTACCTCTTTGGAGCTGCGTCCAGCCCAAATTGGTGGAAAGCGTGATGAAAGAAACTACAGACTGACTGATTGCCTGGTTGCTATTGTTCACAGATGTACGCCAGCAAGTCGTCGACGTCTGTGGCCACACGCAACCAACGGATCCGTGAGAGTGCTGCGACATCAAGCGGCAGTGCAAGTGCTTCGATGGCTACTGGAGAGGCAGCTTCAGCAGCGGACGAGGCCCCGACATCTGCGTCGTCGAGACTTGCCGGTGCCAGTGGTCGTGCGCTGCAGTTCGTCCCGCCCGAACTGGGTGTATACGCCAAGACGCTCATCTGTACACACGGTGGCAAGCCACGCAGCCGCAGCCAAGGCATCCGGCCGAGGCAGCGCTTCCGGCCCATGCAGTGTCCCGCCAAGGTGCGTCGACGGTGGATTGTGTATAGTATAGTATACATGCATATTGCTGACATATCCGGATATTGTGATACGGTGTTCTTGAACAAGGAGAACTGATAGATGGTCTTATGCTCTTATATGATAGATGAACCTAGTGGCGCAGAAGAAGCTCGGACATGACAGCGCCCAAGTCAGCGGGTGGCAAGTGGTGGTGACGCATCACGTGGTGACGCACAACCACCCGCTGGATGCGGAGACCTACATGGCGTACCCGCAGAACCGTCGAGTGCAGGATCCTCAGGTCTTGGAGACGGTGAACGCGCTCCGGAAAGCTGGGGTCAAGCAACGGCAAATCCGAGCGTATCTCGCTGAGAAGGCGCCGAATAAGCGCGTCACCAAGAGCGACGTGCACAATCTGCTAACCAAAATGAAGGACGACGCTTCGTATACTGCCACACTCCGAGCCGCTTCACAAGCTGCAACACCGACCGCGACCTCAACTCATGGGGACCATAGTACCGGTGTGTTCACTGCTGTCCCCGTGCCGCAACAGCCATTAAACTGGACTCAGGCTGGCAATACAGTGGGGAATCCGGGCCCGTTGCCATCTCAAGCGCAGGCTCAACTGACCGCTGTGGCCACCCGAAGCCGGGAGCTGCAAGCTGAACAAGCCAGACTTCTCCAGCAAGGTGGAAGCTTAACGTTTCCTGTTTCGCTAGGCCCATCGCCATCCGGGAACAGTGGGGATAACGGAGGAGGCGGCGGTGGTCTGTCCTCCTTGATCGTCCAAAACAGCACCTCTAGCGGGGGCAACACTGCCAATCCACTACGGGATCTGAGCGCTTCGGGTGAGATTTCGAGCGGGAGCTTTAAGCTACGAGTGAGTCGTCTGGAAGAGCAGAACTTGTCACTCTACGCCCAGAACACGACGCTGCGTGAGCAGAACCAGCAGCATGCGACCGATCTGTACGAGGCGCAAGGGAAGATCCGCGAGGCTGACGGTCGATTGGTGGCCCTACAGAAGTCCGAGTCTACGCTGACCGAAGCAGTGAGTGCCTTGTCGCATGAGGTGGCGTCATTAAAGGCTGAAAACGCGAGGTGGAAGCAGCAGGTGGAGCACCTGATGGGTCAAATTCCGGCGCCGAATAGTGGCATTGTCGGTATGCAGCCGATGGAGATGAGGCCCAATAATGTCGAGCAACGACCCACGTGGCTCGCGGCCTCGCAAGGTCTGCCTCTAGTGGGTGCTGGCAGGATGGATATGCTTGGTGGCAGTGCGGATGGTCAGGAAACCATGAGTCACTTGGCGAAAAGACCGTTGGGTGGCGGCGTGTCAGAGCTGGCACCACCCCCGAAGAGACCTACGACGTTCCAGACAGCAGAAGAGAACGGGGGCAATGGTGGAGACGGAGGACAGCGATTCAGCGGTGGCTATGTGTTTTCCTCATGAGACGACGGGCGGTGTACGCTACGAGGATAGGCATCAAGTCTGTGGCTAAGTCGTGTGGGCTGGTTGTGCTGCCTTCGCTTGAGGTAAGTTATCGTTGGGAATTCGTCGAATTCGGAGTGAAACGTGATTTGTTTTGTAACGTTGCATGGGCGGTGTTCACCAAACGGTTTGATTGCTGACGCGCAATGCAAAATCAGCATATCGAGCACGGGGGCGACGGGCAAAGGTGCAATCAAGTTCAAACACTCTCGCCTACTTGGATACCAAACGCCACTACAATGTACCGGCAGCAGCCACCGAGCGATGCTCACTTTCTGAGCCACACGGCAGTCACATACGAAGTATCCAGAAGCTTGGAGTCAGACGAAAAGTGCTTCGCCGTTGTGAACAAACAACTGGCGTCAACTTCACCGATAAAATGGCGACATCTTTCTCAATCGCGACTAGCAGCATTGAATCCACGAGCTCCTCTCACTTTCCGATCTGCACGGCAGTCAGAAAGGAAGTCCCCACGAGATTGGCGCGGCAGGTGACAACGATCTCCTCGTCCTTCTCCACTCGAACAGCGCACAGCAGCGAAGTCGAGCCTTTGTGACCATCTGTGTAGCTGCAGTAGGCGTACTGGACACACACCCTCCCTTTCAGGAGTCGAAGCCACAGATCGTTGCTCTGGGCGCAATGGTTCACGACTACCCCAATGCTGTAGACCCCAGGAACCAGGAACCGGACAGCGCCAACACCGTGCGCAGTAAAATCGCCAGACAGCTCCATGTCCCAGCATAGAATGTCATCGTCATACTTCCTTCCGGCTTCCACTTGCAGGAGAGCTGGAATGTGGCGCACATCCTGGTGCTTCTGGAGCCACGCCCTCTCCAACTCACTCTGCACTTGGCGCACCTTTCCCTCCACCTCATCGATCCACTCAACCGAAACTGGATGGAGAAGGAATGTGTAGATTGCAGACCAAGCCGACTGAAGCACGCGAACCTTCACCATGAGCTCCAATCGCAGGCTCCCGTCGCCCAACAGAGTAAGTTCGCGACGGGCATCGCCCGAGTCAGCAAACGGAGAATCGAGTGTCCTCTTGAAACACTGCCCAACAACGTTGCTTTAGTAATATCACCCACGCGATAGAGAGGCAAGAGGTCCATGTGGTCTGACTTTTACCTCTACATAGTCCCTCAAAGAGGCGCCAGAAACCATATTGGTACTTGTCAGGACGTCCTCTTTCTCCAGCTGACCCGTGTACCTGAGGGGAAAGTATATCGAGTCACGTCAATTTGCCAGCTCACGCAACCAGCACATGTTGTCCACACTGAGCACTTGCCACTGCCTCTGACTCGAGGAATCCTCCATCACCACGCTTATTCTCCCCTTCGCGAGCGAGATCGCATAGCGATAGCTCTGCGCCGGGGGAGCAGCGAACGCCGTGTTGCCCTCAACTTCCAGATCTGCAATTGCCTCCATGGAGGTCACGAGGCAGCGAAGAGCAGTGAACCACTGTAGGAGAACCGGCGAAAAGCACGATGGTTGGCACGGGTCTTGGAAGCGCTTGCTCTTGCTACTCGCGCGGAAAATTCAATTGTGGCATTGATGAAAAGAGAGAAAAAGACGAAAGACCCAGACGCTGCACCAACCGTGGCCGGGATGTGTACCGACCATCTTGGACGCAACCGTTAACGCACATCTCTGGCAACGGTTGCATACGTTGCCCAAGTCGGCTTCTCCCCGTTGACGAGAGCATTGAAGTCGTTGATCCAATCCCCTCAGGGTACTAATATATTGTATTGGATCTCAGGAATCTCCGTCGTGATGTATACACAACTATTATTGCAATAATTGGGTCAATATCGTATTGTATATTTTCTAGATTTTCAGAAATAAATTGTTTGTATTGAAAATACAATGATTACTGTATAGATATTTTTTCTTCCAACCTCTGGCTGGGTTAAACAGCCTTGCAATCTTTCGACGCCTCAGCATTAACCTGGCCCGTTGGATTTCTTTAAAGCACGTGCAGCAGCACATAAATTAACGCCGCAAGTAGATATCCTAGGGAGGATCTCTTGAAATTCTTCAATGGCTCCTGGTGTTTGTTGGACACTAGTGCAGAAGCATCAGACCACGTCCAGAATTTGGATGTTCATGAGCCAGATCTATTCTAGATTTAGGAAGCTAACATTTTGTACAGATCTAATTTCTGTCAACATTAGAAGTTCGAGGAGTTATTATATTTAAAACACTTCAAATAAAAGACTTCCAGATTTCAAGCTCCATAAAGTTCAAGCGAGCTAACGACAGATCTCTCTCCTTGAACTTACGCCTGGACTGGAAAAAAACTGGGCCCAGTCCCACGTCATCCATGGATCAGTGGAAATGGCCGCTCTGATCCTGACTTCCAGTCCAGACGTAAGTTCAAGGTGGACATCTCCAGCCTGGAAAAACAGCCTTGAACTTTCGCCCTGGAAGTACCTCCTTGAACCTCAGCTCTGGAAATATCCGGAAGCGATAGCACGTGCGTTGTTTACTCCTCTCATCACACACAAATGGCACCGAGCGTGATGAGGTGGGGTGCGCTTGCGAAGGTCGCAGTGTACGGTATCGATTTCTCCTGCGAAGCGCTAGGCAAGCGAGCATGCTTCAATGCCAACGAGCAAGCACAGCTGACCTAATGGCATCGCATTTTCGTGGTGCAGTTAGCTGTCAAGTGAACAGCATTGGCGCGCTTGGGAAGGTTTGGTTCTTAGTTCCACCTCGTAGGGACATGAGATGGATCCGTCGAGGCTTTCTGAAGCATTCCGCGCGCTAAGGTACCGCAGCATGACAGCACCGCCTTGGTTTCTGCGTGCGAGGCAGGCCAGCGTTGCCGCAAGAGTGGCTCTGAATGATACGGGAACGCTTCAAATGGACCAATGGTCCTGTCCCAGCTGCTACTGTACGCAGTAGATAAACCTGGCCAATTTGATACGGTCCGTGGATAAAGCTCGAAGCCAATATAGCAGGACCATCACGTAACGGAGGCTGATTTTGATGCTAAATTTGTCAATTCTGGACAAAAGAGACTGACATGGTTTCTAAAAACATTGATTGGAATATAGATCGTATTTTCCAAGATGAACATGCTAAGTACAGTGCCATTTGACACAAAAGTAAGCTCGTTTGTACCCGCCCAGTTGCGCATGTGGTGTTCAACCAAATTCGGACTAACCCGCACATAGATATCATCTCAATGTGAAGAATGGGAATCGACCTGGTGGATTGATTGCCGATCGGGTGCAAGAGTATCAAATTTAACAGGGATCGAATTGGCCAAGGTCATCTGTACCTGCACATACTGAAATGGTGGTCCCATGCAGCTTCAACGCTCTCCCCTTCCTTCCCAAAACGCACAGGAAAGTTGATCGCTTCAAAGGAGGGGCAAGTTGCACCGTGCAACCCCCAGAACCTGGGCCAAGGCGTCAAGTCTCGCCATTGATGTGTTGTTGAAGCTGGGCGGCAAGCCATTTGTTGCGTCAACCACATATGCACGTGAAATATGTGAATCGTCGGATCATCCTCGGACGGATGAGTGTTGCTTCCAAGTCGCCTGACCCACGCTTGTTGAGTTTTCCGGTGGAAAGCTGGACGACCATGGTCCGGGATGCCAGTTGCACTTCTTCAGTGGCTGCCGCGAGACTAAAACTGTTTTAATACTTTAGTCCTGCACAATCATGGGGTCGAAGTGTAGATTAAATAATACCAGCAATCTTGCAGCAAGCAATGCATGTATGATGCATGCCGCCCGCATTGTTGGGCGTTGAAGGAGATCCTAACTTCTAGAGACAACGGTACGGCATCGGCGCGACTGCATACAGGAGACCGCAGAAATGAATACCGCTGCTGGTTTGGACATATCTCGTACCAAGCCTTCGAGAAGGACTCAACACGAGCTACGTTGACTGCTCATTGAAAGAACAGATGAAACCTCTCATGCAGCACCAATACGCTCGCTTGAGTAACGGTCGAGATGGCGCCGCTCTCAAGCTGAGTGGTTGCAGTTTGAAAGCTTCAATGCCACGGAGATGCGCAAAACGGCATTTCATGCCCTCGTCCAAGCACCCAAAGCACCTGTTACGCCAGCCAGAAATCTCGACCGCGAAATCTGGAAGCGCAGAGCTTGGGATCCTTTCAAGTTTTCAGGGCGATGGAGTGAAACTTCAGCCACAAACCTCAGAACTCTTTTGGTATCCCAAATTCAGCAACAAACACACACTTGAGACTAAAGCAACACTATAAACTCAACGTGAAGACAAACTACCTGGCGCCGTATTGTGCGCGCGTAACCTATCATTACGACGTTTTCCCCAGAATTTCTGTGAGTTTCTGTGAATTCCTGAGCCGTGTGACCTGCCTGAGCCGCGCCGCCTGCTGTTGTGTTGGACGTTTTCTAGTTTCAGATCGTTGAAGCGTGGAAGGTGCAAATTAATGTGGTACCTCCCGTTTCGACTATTTTAATACTGTACGGTACTAAATTTAGTAAGCGTTTGATCTTGAAATTGTATGCGTTGCACTAAAAGTGAGTCTCCGCGTTCTAAAAGCAGTTTTCCGCCGAGTACAAGAATTAAACCACTAGGACAAAGCACATCCTCCATGCAAGGAAAGGTGAGCCGGCCTTGCTGCAACGCAGCTCAAGGATGGGGCAGCAGTCCTGCTTGCACGGCTACCACCCAACTACCGCAGCGTCGATTTGGGGGGTCTTGTCCTGTTGAAGGCCCCCCTATCGCTGTCCTCGAGGCGTGCGCGCGTTTTTAATCCAGGCCAGCCTCGAATCCCCGCGCCCTCCTTTTCAGCAGTCACTTTCGAATTTGCTCTCCGCCTCCGACCCGGCCGTCCAGTTCAAGCTCGGAAGCCCC
Source organism: Nothophytophthora sp. Chile5 (assembly GCA_001712635.2). Classification (NCBI taxonomy): domain Eukaryota; phylum Oomycota; class Peronosporomycetes; order Peronosporales; family Peronosporaceae; genus Nothophytophthora; species Nothophytophthora sp. Chile5. Next base: position 13,995 of record MBAC02001376.1, read on the forward strand.
ACGCAAGATGCCTCGCTCTCCAGGCAACCGCAACAACGGGACGGACTACGCGATCGCGCTTTCTCCGGCCAATGACGTCGCCAACGAGCCGGTGCTGAACATCGAGGAACGCGCAGTCGCCGCCCGATGGATGGTCTACACGTCGGTGTGCATTGCCATGCTGGAGGCCTTCCACTACGGTTGGTCGAGCCACCAGATCAATCTCCACAAGTTCAACAACACGGAGGATTGCGACGCTCGCCCCGTCGAAGAAGGCACGTGCATCATGTTCCCCGGCCACTCCAAGACCACGTGGACTCTCCTATCGAACGCATGGATTGTCGGCGGCATGTTCGGGAGCTTCCTCTCCGGCATTCCGTCCAACAAGTACGGGCGTCGAATGACGCTGCGTCTCAATGCGGCCATCATGGTTGTGGCTTCCGTGATCCAAGTGCTCGCTCCCACAGCGGCCTGGTTCGGAGTGGGGCGATTCGTCGCAGGAATTGCCAATGGCATCGCCATGGCGGTCGTCAACACCTTCCTCAGTGAGATTTCCACGCCTCACAACCGCCACGCGCTCGGCACCAACACGCATCTGGCTGCTACGCTCGGTATCTTAGGCGTGGCCACGACGTTCTGGTACTGGAACACGACGTCGGGCTTCCGCTGGATCGCTGGCGTCCCCATCGTCTTGGCTGCCGGTTATCTGGGGATGTCCTACTTCTTCATGGTGGAGAGTCCCGTGTGGCTTGTGGCCAAGGGCCGCGACGAACAAGCCGAGAAGGAGATCGGCCGCTTGTACGGGAAGGAGAACGTTGATGCTATGATGAGCTGGATTCAATCCCGCGATCGCCGCACCAAGCTTCCTTCGATGGTGAGTGGAGAGTCGGTGCAAGTGGAGGCGGAAAGCCCGTGGGGTATTCTGCTCAAGCCGCAGTTCCGCAAACAACTCGTCGTGGCTCTTGGTCTGACCTGTGTCAACCAACTGGTTGGAATCAACGCTGTGTTCTGGTACTCGTCGTCCATTCTGACTGATGCGGGCATTGCGGACGCTCGCCTTGGCGTCGTGATCATCGACATCCTCAACGTTGTGCCGGTGCCCATTGCGGCCTACGCGACTCAGTTCCTGCCCAAGCGCTCGATGCTGCTCTGGGGTATCTTCATCATGGCGCTTTGCTGCATCGGCATGACGTTTTCGATGATTTACGGCGTCGGCTGGCTCTCAGTGACGATGCTGGGCATCTACGTGGTCGGCTATGATGTGAGCATCGGCCCTCTGCTCTGGCCGATGATCGCTGAGCTCTTCCCGGACTCGGCGCGTGGCGGAGCTGTGGGTATCTGCGTGTTCTTGAAATGGCTCTGCGCGCTCATCATCGGCATCGGGTTCCCGTACGTCCAGGATGCCATCACCAACTACAGCTTCGTGCCGTTCTTGGGCACCACCATCTTGTCCATGGTGTTCATCTACTTCATGGTGCCCGAGACGTCAGACTTGACGATCGCCGAGATCCAGAACGGCTTCCGTGGTGACCAGAACCTGCAGTCGGTCAAGAGTCAGCAGTAAGAGAGAGAGAGGCTCGAGTGAGTAAGAGGTCGAGCCATCCATAGGCTTCGAGGGGGATGATGAGCTATGGTCGAAGTGAGTCTGCATTTGTGCATAAGGAAATGAGAGAAAAGAGTTATCCGTGTGGGTTTAACTGAATGACATCCATTGAGTATTTGTGAGAACAATTTTACTGAACAAACTAACACCATCCGCCTCAATTTTGACTCTTGGATGACGCCGTGCTCTCATCGCTCTGGAAGCCCTTCTGGATCTCCGCGATGGTCAACTCGGACGTCTCAGGCACCATGAAGAAGATGAAGACGATGGACAGCGCCGTCGTGCCCAAGAACGGCGTGAAGCTGTAGTTCGTGATGGCCTCCTCGATGTACGGGAAGGCGATGCCGATCGCAAGGGTGCAGATCCACTTCACGGTGATACAAATACCGACAGCAGCGCCACGTGCGGAGTCCGTAAACAGTTCGGCGATGATAGGCCAGAGCAGAGGACCAATACTCAGGTCGTAGCCGACCACGAACAGACCGAGGAACACGATGGAGAGCCAGCCGACGCTGTACACCAGCGAGAACGTCATGCCGACGCAGCATAGGACCATGACCCAGATCCCCGACATCAGCATCGTACGCTTGCGCATGACCTTGGTCAGAGCAGCGGCGATGGGAACCGGAATGACGTTGAGCGCGTCGATGACCATGAGTCCAGCTCGAGAGTCAGAGATGCCAGCGTCCTTGAGGATGGAGGATGAGTAGAAGAACACGGCGTTGATGCCGACGAGCTGGTTGATGCATGTGAGACCCAAGGCAATCACGAGTTGCTTGCGAAACTTGGGCATCGTCAAGATCGCCCAGTTGCTTTCAGCCTTCACGGTTTCGTTGTGGCCGCTGATCGTCGACGGCAGCTTCGAGCGACGGTCGTTGGCTTGGATCCAGCCCATCATCACATGGACGTTCTCCTTCCCGTACAAGCGGGCAATCTCCTTCTCCGCTTCGGCATCTTTGCCCTTCGCCACGAGCCACACCGGACTCTCCACCATGACGAAGAACGACATGACCACGAAGCCAGCCGCGAAAACAATGGGCATGCCAGCGATCCAACGGAAACCCGCAGTCGTGTTCCAGTACCAGAACGTCGTGGACACGCCGAAAATACCGAGAGTCGCTGCCAGATGCGTGTTCGTGCCGAGCGCGTGGCGGTTGTGAGGCGTCGAGATCTCATTCAGGAACGTGTTCACCACAGCCATGGCGATGCCATTGGCGATACCCGTGACGAAACGACCAATTGAGAACCACGTCGGATTCGGGGCCACCACTTGGATGACGGAGCCGATCACCATGATGATGGCGTTGAAGCGCAATGTCGTCCGACGACCCCACTTGTTGGACGGGAAACCCGAGAGCAGACTGCCGAACATGCCGCCGACGATCCACGCGTTCACCAGCAGCGTCCACGTCGTCTTGGTGTGGCCAGGGAACATGAGGCACGTGCCTTCCTCCAGCGGTCGAGCGTTGCAGTCGTCCGTGCTGCTGAAGGTGCTGAGGTTGACTTGCGAGTTGGACCAACCGTAGTGGAAGGCCTCGAGCATGGAGATGGCCACGGACGCGTAGACAATCCACGTCGGACGCAGCGCTCGGCCCTCGATGCCCTGCGTGAGGTCTCCATCAGGCTGTTGGGTCGGGGTAAGCACGACGGCGTAGTCGTCTCTTGGGGAGCGGGACATCTTGGCGACTGGAGGAGACTGGACTTTCGGCCCGGAGAGCGAATTCGAAAGTGGCAATCGTCCAGGACCTTGCGACGCGAAAATCCCGAGCATGCGCTACGCTGGGCCGGGCGGGCTCTTGAGAAGGGGGCACATGTGGCACCGGGTTTTTGTCGCCCCCTTTTTCTTGTGGCGCTTCCCTTTGCGATGAGGGGCTCTGCTGCTGCCAAGCGGTTGGGCTCGGATCCTGCGGGAAGAGTCGTTCCTAACTTCGATTTGCTGG
>MBAC02001381.1:0-21216 GCA_001712635.2 Nothophytophthora sp. Chile5
CGTCAACTTGTAGACATCGAGAACTTCGTGAGTCGCACTGGCTTGGGCCACAAGCTCCTGTAACTCCAGTGTGTGTCTCTGAATGATAGGCACCATGTGCTCACGCAACGCTCGAGCACTGAAGAGATTCACCAGCACCCGCCGATGGTATTTCCAGCGGTCTCCGTTGATCAGCACGATGTTATCTCCCATGAAATCTGCATACACTTCGCGAATATTGCCGCCCTTGGCGAAATTGTCGGATTGAACAGTCAAGATCTGCTCGAAATCTTCCGGCCTCGAGATGAACAGGAAGTCACTATCCCCGGGCAAACACAACACGAACGGCTTCCCATCGCGCGCGAGACTCCGATCCGCCAGCCAGTCGTGGAAGCGGTGGGTGTTGCGGACCAGATCCAGTGTGTTTCTTAACAGCGGCAGCGTCGACGGCGCATACGGCACCCGCGAAGAGCCGGCAGACACGTTCTTCGGCGCGCTGCCGCTCGTGAAGAAGAAAGTGGCGACTGCTACCGCAAGTCCGAGCACCAGCAGACCAAAGAGCGCCTCCGCGTAGTCGCCTCCCGACAGCCAGAACGCCATGGCGGACGCCTCGCTGTTGTCACCGCGATGCCAGCTGGATTATGAGCAGCTCAGAGCGAGCTGCATGCCCAAGACACTGGGGATGGGTATCATCGTTCCACAAAAGATCGTCGAAAATGTGAATCAGTTTAGCGCTTTCTAAAAGTTACTACCGGTAGCTCATAAATTACAAGCGCTCTAAACTGTAAACATTTGAGCACGTGTTTGATACACTGTTTTAACGGTTTTACTATCTAAAGTACCGGTAGTTGCTCGGTATGGCTGCTTCATGGCCACAACGACGACATGGCGGAGGCGCTGTATCGGTTGGGCGATGCGCTGGCGTGGACGCCCGCGACGGCGCCGCGCGGGCAATTGGTGCTGCTGCAAGACGCGGTGGAGGCCAGCGGCGCCTTCTTGGTGCACCACTTCTCGGCGCTGTTCCTCAAGGCTGGACACCGCGTGTGCCTCGTGGCCAATGCCAACTCCCCCGAACACTACGCCGCGGTGGGCCGGAAGCTGGTAACGGCAATGCGCTCGCGTTTAAACAGCAACATCAACATAACGCCAAGGGCCTGGCGGCCTTTATCGCTTGTGTTTTGGATGCAGGGCGTGAATTTCGCGGCGGTGCGGGCGAAAAACCAACTGGAGGTGCTGGATTTGTTCCAGTCCCAGACAGAGATGGACCTGGCGACGTTGTTCGCCACGCTGCAGACGTTCTGCAGCCAGGAGCAGGTGACTGGCAGTAGCGGCGTGTCCATCGTGGTGGACGATCTCAGCGCCTTCAAGTGGCGCTTTGGCGCCGACGCCGTGCTCACCTTTGTGCGCTGCTGCAAGACTCTCGCCCATGCGGCCAATGTGAGGCAGTTGGACGCCCAATTGGCCACCATCTAGTGCCTGGCAATAAGGCAAAACCTCATGGCATGACTGCATGTGTGGATCTGTCTAGGGAGCGGCGACCGTGGTCGTGTTGAGCCACTCGGACACTGAACTTGCAGCATCTCGGCCACTGGTAAGACGGCAGTGTGGCGAGGGATCTAACGCGTCGCCTTTCGCCATTGTCGCTTACCTCCGTCGTTTTCTTGGGGCGTCGTGTAGAACTCGGCACTTGCCGACATGGCGACAGTCGTGCTGAGTGTCACGCCCTTGGCCACCGGCTTCTCCAAGGACATCCACGGAACGGTACGACCCCCACACAAGCGAGCACGGGCTTTTGGCCATGAAAGCGGGGAAGCTGACGAGCGTTTCTGCTTGTACAGCTCTCGGTGCATCGTCAGAGTCTGGGCCTCACGGACACCTCATTCGACGACGAGCCGGTGGAGATCCCGTACAAGATTCTCGAGAGCACCGTCAAGTGCTTCCACTCGGGTGGGGCCGCTCGCTCTCCAGTCCAATTGAAGCCCTCCATCCGTCGTCATGTCCAGTAGCGCTAAGAATAGTGAGGTCATTTGAGACCTGTCGGGCTTGGCGAGCAGCTCCACTCTCGCTTTCCATCTCTCTTCGTCGGCAAACTCCCAGACCAGATTTCGTAAAGATGATGGCGATGCCAGCGTCTGATCTCCCAACCAAGTCTCGCGACGAGTACAAGCAGCTCGCGCACATCGGCCGCGGCGCCTATGGAGACGTGAGTGCCACTCGAGACCGGTCACCAGCACCTTGAAGAGATCGACGCCAACTGAATGACATACGCTTGACTCCTTGCTGCTGTAGGTGTTTCTGTGCGAGCACGTCGGAAGGGGGGAGCGCTTGTGCGTGAAGGAGGTGGACCTGACGTTCCGCTCGCCCCTTGAGCGGTTAGTTGGCTGCATACTTGCATCGCTTCTGCCTGGACAAGCAGGCGGGCGTCTCACCTCCGCCACTGCGTCTCCGTATGCGGCTTGACTCTCCTTCTTTTGTAGAGCGCAGTGTCTTGAGGAAGTGGCGCTGCTCCGGCAGCTACCGCCACATCCCAACATTGTCGGCTTTCGTGAAGCCTTCTGGACCTTCGCGGATGCATCTAGCGAAGAGATGGCGCTGATGCTGGTGCTTGTGCTAGAGCACGCGGATGCCGGAGACCTCGAGCAGTACCTTCGTGTTCGTAGCGATGTTCCCGTCCACGAAGCCCAGGCGCGTCAGCTCTTCAGACAGATCGCGAGGGGCGTGAGCTTCCTGCATACGCAGCACGTGGTCCACCGAGATTTGAAGAGCAGCAACGTGTTCCTTTTCCAGTCTGGACGTGCGGTTCTGGGCGACTTCGGCACATCGAAAAGGCTTCTTCAAGCTGCGGGGTCCGATGCGGAAGCAGGTGACGTGAGCTTGACGTCCACACTGGTCGGCTCGCCGCTCTACATGAGCCCCGAGCTGCTGGAGAGCGAGCCGCATGGCCTTGCTACTGACATTTGGTCGCTCGGATGCGTGCTGTACGAGCTTCTGTCCGGCGGAGGCCCAGCCTTCGCGGCGCCGTCCTACCCGGCAGTCGTCTTCCGAGTGACGCAGGGCACGTACGACCCGCTCGACGCCAACTTGGTATCGTCTGAAGCGCTGGAACTGGTGGCAAACATGCTGCAGAAGACGCCACAGCAACGTCCGACTATCGAGCAGGTCCTCCGATCTCCCTGGCTCCAGCCAGAGGATCAAGGCGAAGGACCGGAGGAAGTGACCGCTCAATGTCTCGAAGCTCTGCCATCACATGAGGCGGCTTTGGACGAGGGATCGAAGCATGAACCAGATGCATCGATGCTGCCTCCTCCTGCCCCAACAGCGGCAGCTCCAACGGTCGAACTTGCTGGTGTAAGTGACGCGGGTACCTCAACAGCAAGAGCGATTGCAGCACCTCCTCCTGCCCCAGTTGCACGGTTACCAAAGCCCGTCATACCGCAATCTGCTGTCGACCAACCTCGCCAGCGACTCCGCAGTGTTCCAGAGGCTCGCCGCTACAAACATGCTGTTTTTCCATCAGTCCAGGTACCAACACAAGGCGAACTGCGCTCTATACATGTAGATATGCCCACCACCTGGAACGGAGGCCAGATACTAACTCCATGCGCTCTCGGCTTTGTGAGCACTTCAGCTGGACTTGCAGCCTCCGCCGCCGCCAGGTCTTCCGCTACGGAAGCGTGTTGCAACAGCGCCTTCTATCCCTTCCAAGCACCAACAGCATCACGTTCTTGGTGACGCAACGACGACAGGACCGCCATTATTGATGATTCGCGGCGTTCACGTCACAGGAGCCAATCGCAAGCGCGCAAGTCCCAGCCAGCACTAGGAGTCTCGACTGGCTGGAAGAGCAGCTAGACGGCCGCTTCCATGGCTCCTGCCAAGAGCTGCTGCTGCGTGTACTCCCACAGCAACAGCGCGCCGCTCACGTGCACATTCAGTGAGCGGACGAGGCCGAACTGCGGGATCTCCACGCACACGTCCACGAGCTGCAGCACGTCCACGGGGATGCCTTCCTTCTCTTTACCCAGCACAACGACCATCTTGCGCGGCAGGCTGAACGTCGCGAGACTCACACTGGACGCCGTCTGCTCGACGGCCACGATCGTGTAGCCCTCGCGTTTCCAGCGGAGCAGCGCCTCTCGGAGGTCGTCGCCCTGCGGTCGCACCTCCTCCAGCGGCATCCACTTGTGCGCGGTGGCACTCACAGTGGCGAACGTGGCGTCCTGCGTCGCCACACGCGCGTTGGGCACCACAAGCGTCTGCGCGTTGAAGATCTCGCAGGTGCGGGCCAGCCCCGCCAGGTTCGGCACCTTGTCCACGAGGCTGGCGCACATGATGACCGGCTGGCGTGGCCGCCGACGCGCGTTCAGTTCGTCGCTGCGTCGCGTCGCGTCCAAATCCGCGCGCATGACGGCAGGCAGCGCGCCGTCTTCGAGCAGCAGCGCCGTCGTGTCGATCTTGCGCTGGACCGTGAGTGATCCACCTGCTTGCAGCAGGTTGGGAGCCTCGGAGACGACGGCAGCAGTAGCAGAAGGGAAGTTTTCCCGCTGGTACTGCGCGTAGAGTTCGTTCATGGCCGTCTTGAGCTGGTCGTTGAAGCGCAGCGCTTCGTCTCGCGGCAGGAGTTCACCGAATTCACTCACGAAGCCCGACGCAAGGAGGCCGAGCAATGAGCTCTCGTAGTCGGGACGAAACTCCTCCAGCTGGCGGGCCTGGCGACGCAGCATGCGCTTGCACTCCTTGTTGTCGCTCAGGAAGCGCGCCGTGCCTTGCAGGAATCGAAGCCCGGGTGTCTCAGCGTTGCTAGCAGCGAGCTCAAGGCGATGCACATGACGCGGAAGCAGCTTGGCCAACAGAAACTGCGCCAGCACGCGGGTGTACCCGTGCGACGTGTTGAGCCATGGCAGCATGGTCTCCAGCAGCTCACCGGCATCCAACTCAGAGCCATTTCCGTCCAGTTCGTGGTGCGCGAGATACGCCGCCACGAGCAGCAGCGAGGCGCCCACTTGCGGCATCAGGTTCACGTCACGCAGCATCGGCAACAGGAACGCCGAGCATACCTCACGAGGGAACCGCGTGGCCAGCCGCATGCCGAAGAGCTCCATGTAATAGCGCACACTGGGTAGTTGAGGCACTTCGAAGGCCGTCTGAAGCGTCGGCAACAACGCTAGTAACGTCGACCGAGTGACGTGTGCGCTGATCACGCAGAGCGCCTGCCATGATCGCAGCTTCTTGCCGAAGCCGTCGCTGTTGAGCATGTGCTGCTTCTGCCAATCCGGACTCACGTTGAGCGCCAGCAGCTGAGCAACCAGCGCGTCCATGAGTTGCTGCGTCACGGACGTCGGTGTGGCACTCTCCACAGCCACGTCGTCCAGGAAGCTGAGCACTACGAGTCTCACGAACCGGTCCTTGGCGTGGCCAGCGATAGCCGGCGTCTGCGCCTCGCTAGATCCAATGGGGCTGAAGCCTTGGAACCCCTGGAAGGGAGCTTCGGCGTCTGCCGTGAGCTGCTCCTTCTCGTCGATCAGCGGTTCCTTGTACAGCAACAGCTCCACCAGCTCATCGGCGAAGCTTACTGCGGACGTGGGGCGACCTCGCCAGATCTGACACAGACGACAGGCCAGGTGGAAGATCACGTTAGGTCGGTGTCGCGAGCCAAGTCGCAGGAACTCAGCGATCCAGCGTTTCATCGTCGCGCGGAGCTCGACGCGGAGCAGGAACGCCGGCTGGAACATGCAGACCACGACCGCTCGAGTCAGCGCGTCAGGCTTGGCTTTGCTGTCGTTATAGGCACTCCAGATCTCGTCCAGTAGACCCTCAAGACGCTCGACACCGTCGGAATCGCTAGACAGAGAGCCGGCCAGTTGGGACAGAGTGAGCGAAAGCACGTGCACCATCTCCAGCAGTGACAGCGGGTCCATGCCTGCGGTGGGAAGCGCTCGCATGCAGGCGTCGTGGGTCCGCTGCAGCAGCTCCGTGGGTGTGAAAGTCGAGGCCTCCAGCACGCGGTGGAGCAGAATCCACTTGCTGGCGGCCAGACTAACGGCACATCGCGCACTGAGTCGCCCGCTGTAGCGTCGGCTGGTATCAAGCGCTAGCAGAAGCGGCAACATGCGCGGGCTTTCGAAGGCGCGCAGCGAATCGACGGCAGTAGCGTTGGCCGACACGATGGACAAACACTTGGCGGCCAAAGCCAGGTCGAAGACTGAGCGCTCGGAAGCCTCAAGAAGTGTGAGCGCCAGACCCTCGCATAGAGCATCGAGCGCAGTCATGGCGCTCAGATCGCCGCTTTCGTTCATCGTGTGCGTGGCCATCTGAGCGAGGACGAAGACCGCCGACGTCACGAGCTCCATCGATTCTTCCTTGCTCTGGTCGTCGGCGTCGCCGCCGCCCGCTTCTGCCGCGAGTGCTGCTTGATCCAGCCATCGACGGACCACCGTCATCGCGCCAGCAAACAAAGCTGCACAGCTCACTTGCTTGCCACCTTCGCTGCCGCCACTGTAGAAGGTGTCGATCCGAAAGACGAACGTGAAAAGTGAGCGCGGAGGCGAGCCGGAACAGGAACCCACGAGCTCCTGGACTTGCTCTTCTATCTTGGCGACCAGCAGCACGAGTCGCGTGTCGTCCAGCAGATCCCCGGGGATTCCGGCGATCAACGCCCCCAACGAAGTCTGTAGCGCGACAGTCACCACCGTCGGCTTTCCGAGCGTTTCTTCTGTTTGGTACGTCTTCGTCTTCGTGGTGGCATCCTCGGCCGTGAAGACCAGCAGCCGAGCCAGCTGACTGGGGCTCAGGACCTCCTCCGAGTCGGCAGTTCCGTCACTAGCAGGCGTTATATACATGCGAAGTGCGCTTGCTAGCGCCACCGAGAAGCTGTAGGAGTTGTTGACGGGGCTTGGAGCATTCAGCCACACGAGGAAACGCTGCAACGTCTCGCCGTCGTTGGCCAGCAAGTTGGTCGTGGGGAAGATGCCGAGCACACGTGCCAACTCTGAGAGAGATAATTGGGAAGCGCACGCGAAGCCGCCGGTGAGAGCGTGCGTTAGTGCACGCAGCATCTTGGCGCGCATGGCCTGCGAGAACGACTGCATGGCATGCACATCCAGCAGGAAGCGCAGTCGATCCACCGCAGCAGCGCTCAGCAGCGTCTTGGCAGTGGCGCTCGCGGCGACGCGAACTAGATTAGGGGCCTGGAAGACCTGCAGCATGCTCAATAATGCCTCGGGGGAATGGCTGTCTGCTCCCTCTCCAAAGACCGCTTCCTCCATGGCATCCACGTAGCCATCGAGCACGTGTTTCTTCTCCCCCTCTCCAAGACGGAAGGCCAGGAACGAGGCCAGGAAGTCAGTCAACAGACCCTGGAAGCGCGCGCGGTGCGTGTTCTTAAACAGCACCGGGTCGTTGCAGGCCCGCAACACGTGTACGAGTACAAACTGCTGGAAGACGGGAGCACTGGCGAATGAGGACGTTCGGTCGACATCCTGGTTGAAGCCGTGCTGGTGCTGCCATGTGTGATAGCACTTCACACAGATTTCCATGAAGTTGGAGAGGAAGAGTCGCTTCACCACGGGGTTATCGTGAGCGAAGACGCGGACCAGCAGACTCTGCACCCACTCGAAGGTCAGCCGCACTGGCCATTGGGTCGTGGCCTCTTCTTCTTGCTGTTGGCGCTGGTCGATGGAGACGATGAGGGAGTCGCCCAGCAGCTCAGCTACCTGAGGCCAGACCTGCTCGATCAGATGCTGCTCATGGTGCATCTGGATGACCTCGGAAGCTGTGAGGAAGCTCTGCCACGTTACCATCCACGGCGCTTGGTTCTTGGTCGTGCCCTTCGTATTACGAGGCTCCGACAGCAGCACGCAGTGTGAGAAGGCGATCTTCAGAATGTGCAGTCCCTGCTTGCGTAGCAGCGCGTCGTTGTGCCGCAGCGCGAAGCACACAAAGTGCTGCAACCGTGTGTCCGCGATAAGATCGAGTGGAGCCTTCGGCATGAGGATGCACACGAGGTACAGCAACTCGCGGGGAGAAGCTGTCGCCTTTGACGCATCTCCTAGCGGTGTCCAGGCATCCAGCACCATCTTCAGCAGGCGTTGTGGCATGGCAGAGACTCCTTCGACACCACTTTTCTTGTGACTGGCGCTGCAAACGCGCAGCAAAGCTGGCACAAAACGTGCACTTACGGCGCGCAGGAATTGCGGTCGCTGGTGCCAATTCGCCACAGCTTCTGCGCAGATCTCCGTGGCTAGTGCCACCAGCGTATCGTCGGCCTCTTGCTCCGTGTCCTGAAGCAGCAGCAACTCCAGTAAACTACACAGCGACGCGTAGCTCAGCGTAGCGCCGTCTTTAGCGCTTCTTTCACCCTCCTCTGTCTCCTGCATTGCGCCACTTGCTTCCTCTCCGTCACGTCCAAGCAGGAGGCCATGGAGCCGTGCAAACAGCTCGACAGTGACCTCTTTCCCGTTGCTGTCACTGTCGTCGCTCGCTGCCAGCCGAAGTAACGACTGCAGAATACCTAAGGCGGCATGGTACAACGCGCCGTAGCGCTCGAATTGCAGCACAGGTAGCAGCACGTCTCGTCCCAAGCCTCCAAGCAACAATCTTCGTGCAGTCTCGCCTGCTGCCGAACTGCGTTCAAGATGCTGCGTCAGTAGCGAACCCACTGCCACAAGCGTGAAGAGGTAGCGCCACGCGCTGTCGTCTGTCTCGTCGCCAGTGTCGCTGTCAGTGGCGAGAGGCAGTGGCGTCAGTAGCAACACGAGCGGCGCAGCGTCGTCGAGGAAAAGCGCGTCCACCTGGTCGGCGTGCAGTGCCAGGCCCGTAGCCACCAACTCGAACTGCGCCTCGGCCTCCGTGGCATCCAGATCGCGTCGGCCAGGGTGTTGCTGGTGATACCGCTGCCAGCGCGTCCAGGCAGCCTCCACAGCCGCTGCAACTGGCGAGAGCGCGTCTGCTGTCGCCATATTGGCTGGTGAGATAGATGGCGGGTGTGCTATTTGCCGCTTGAACGAGTTTGATTGGCTGAAAACACGCGAATATGCCATTCCATCGAACGATTGGTGAGAAAAGAGAATAAAGGCAGCGATTTCCACCAATCAAAAATATCAAACCCACCTTGGTGAAGCATTCTCGCATCAAACGCCGCGCCATCCATCCGTCATGCACTTCTGCCCGTCCTGCGGGAACATCCTGCTCGTGGAGCCTGACGTACGCCTCTCCTGTCTGTCTGGCGGCCTGTGCTGCGCTCGTGTGCGTCTTGTGCATAGTGGTGGGAACGCTGACGCTTGGTTGGTCGTTTTTGGCTGGCTGGGCGACCTGTAGGCGGACGGCATGCGCTTCTTCTGTCAGACGTGTCCGTATCTGTTCCAAATCACCGATAAGGTGGAGAAGAAGGTGCCTCTGCAGCGCAAGCAGGTGGACGACGTACTGGGCGGCGACGAGGCTTGGGAGAACGTTGACCAGACTGAGGGTACGTCCGTTAGATGGTTGGCATGCCTGCTGAGTTGAGGGTGGACGCCGATGGATTGACTTACCGTTGGTCTGTGTGTGGCCTGCTTCCGTGTCTTGAACAGCGCGCTGCCCCCACTGCGAGTACACCAAGGCGTACTTCATGCAGATCCAGATCCGGTCGGCGGACGAGCCCTCCACCACCTTCTACAAGTGCGTGCAGTGCAAGAAGCAGTGGAACGATTAACGTACGCCTCACACGCCATCGCATCAAATCGAAGTACACTTGCTCAGCTTCTTCAATCGCGGATCTACACAAGACGCTGAAGTGAGTCGCCTCCCTATTCAATGTTTGCAGATTGGAGGCCCTTACCCAGCTTGTCGGGCAGCTTGATGCGAACAGACTGGACGGGCCGGGTGCTTGTTGGACGAGTCAGTTGCGGGTCATTCGGTTGGCGCGCTGAGTGCGACGGCAGTTGTCGCAAGTGCCGTTGCATTCAGAGCGCTGGAACGTCTGGCCGAAGTAGGAAATCAGCAGCTGCCGTCGGCAGGTCGTCTCGTCCTGGCAGTACTCAGCCATGGTCTTGAGTTTCTCCATGTGCACAGCTCGGGTCTTGGCGGTCATGCCCTTCTGCGGCATCAACAGGATGCTGCGCATCCTTGACACGTCGCGTGGGCTGTAGAACAGGATGCACTGCGACGGCTTGCCGTCACGTCCGGCGCGTCCCGCTTCCTGGTAGTAGCCTTCGATGGACTTGGCCACCGAGAAGTGGATCACGTAGCGCACGTCGGCCTTGTTGATGCCCATGCCATAGGCGATCGTGGCGCACACGATGCTGAGCTGCCCGTTCTGCCAGGCCTCCTGCACGATGTGTCGGTCCGTACCGGACTGGCCAGCATGATAGAAGTCGGCGCTCAGTCCGCGGTCGAAGAGGTAGTTGGCGACGTCCTCGCAGTCCTTCCTGGTCATGCAGTACACGATCCCGACAGCTTTGCTCGGGAAAGTGGTCGAGATGAGCTTGAAGAGCTCGTCCATGGCCTTAACTTCGGAGCCGGGTTTATCGCGCACCTCGAAGGTCAGGTTCTGTCGGTTGAAGCTCATGGAAAACACAGGCCCGTTCGAGATACGCAGCGACTTCCGCACGCCCTGGATCACCTTGGGCGGTGCCGTGGCGGTCAGCGCCATGAGAGGCACGTCCGGAAAGGTCGTCTTAAGCACGCCCAGCTGGCTGTAGTCCGGGCGGAAGTCGTGTCCCCACTGACTCACACAGTGAGCCTCGTCAATTACAAAGCGAGCCAGCGCGTCGTTCTTGTGCAGCACATGCAGCAGCTCCATCATCTCCGCAGACTTGCCGATCTTCTCCGGCGTCAAGTACAGCAGCTTGACGCTCGGGATGGGGCGTCGCAGCTCCGCTGTGATGGAGCGCTTGAGTGTGAGCACCGTCTGGCTGGTCAGGAAGGCCGCAGGGATACCACACCCTCGATTCTGGATCAGTGCTATGACTTGATCCTGGATGAGCGACAGCAGCGGCGACACTACGATGGTGACGCCGCGCGAGAGGACGGCCGGCAGCTGGTAGCACAGACTCTTCCCACCGCCTGTGGGCATAAGCACGAAGCAGTCTTCGCCCCGCATCGTGGCCTCAATCACTTGCCGCTGGTTCTTGCGGAACCCAGCGTTCCCGAATATGGCCTTGTTGGCCCGAGCGAGCAGGTCGCACTCCCCTCTTCCCGTCGTGCGAAACATGCTGGCCACCGGCGCCTTTTCCTCCGTCAATTGAGCGTCGGAGGTGCGTGCGCGCTTCCTGGAGTCTACAGAGGCGGTGGAAGGGCGGCGGCGACTCTGGCGGATCAGATCCAGCGCTGTGCTAGGCTCGGGATTCTCAACCTCGCTCTCAAAGTCGTCGTCGTCCTCGTAGAAGGCGGGACTGCGACGCTTCTGCTTCTGACGGCGCTTCTCGCTCTGTGGCGGTGACGAGTCCACCGTGAGATCGATGGCGTCCGGAGGCGCTTGCGTCGGCTGCCTGGTGGCCTGCGCCGCGGACTGGAAGTGCACGTTAAGAGGCACGAAGGGCGTGCGCGTGCGCGGCCTCGATGCGCCAGGCTTCATGCTTCGTCGCGCTAGAATGCGGAATTGAATTTGGCGTGCGACCTTTTTGGCGCGGACTGCAATCAAGCGACCATCACTCTTGTTTCTCTGTTTATTGGTTGAAACTCTGCACTTTTGGTGCTTTCGACATGAGGATTGGCTGAAAAGGCGAAGAAATCACCCACCAGAGAGAATCTCAACCATGGCGGAGCGCACGTACGACAGCTGGGGCAGCGCCGGCGACCGCTTCGCCGATGGCTCCATCTGCATCGGCATCGACCTGGGCACCACCAACTCCTGTGCGTATCCCTCTCCTTGCGTTGCACCTACATTTTGCGCTTAACGCGTTTGTATTGGCTGTCTGTACGGCTTTACAGGCGTGGGGATGTGGCATGTGGAACGCAACCACGTCAAGATCCTCAAGAACCGCGCAGATCGCGGCCGCACGACGCCATCGGCGGTGCGGTTCGATCCCCAGAGTCAAAGTTACTTGGTGGGCAATGCCGCGTTGGCGCTGGAGGCCACCGAGCCCGTGGGCAACACGGTGCGCTCGGTCAAGCGACTGATGGGGCAGAAGTTCGACAGCAAAGCTTCCGAGGTGGCGCGTATGTACGCGACGTACAAAGTGGCGCCTACCAAGCAAGGCAATGTAGCTGTGCAGGTAGCGCGTGGAGGTGGGAAGCCCATGGCGGTGGAGCCAGAAGAAGTGTCGGCCTGCATCCTATCGGAACTCAAGGCTTCGGCCGAAGCGTACTTCGAAGATGGCAAGCGACTGGATAACGTCGTGATCACCGTTCCGGCGTACTTCAGCGATTCGCAGCGAAAGGCCACGATCACCAGCGCGTCCATGGCCGGCTTCAAGGCCATTCGTCTGCTCAACGAGCCCACGGCGGCAGCTATGGCGTACGGCCTCTTCCTATCAGGCACCAAGCTCGTGACGGTCTTTGACTTCGGCGGCGGAACGCTGGACGTATCGCTGCTGAGCATCCAGGACGGACGCTTCGAGGTGTTGGGCATCGGCGGTGATACGAATCTTGGCGGTGAAGACATCAACAACCTGCTGGTCGAACACTTGCTGGAGGTGCTGCACAAGCACCACGACGTGACTCGTGCCCAAGTATCGATGACCGACATGGTGCTGCTCAAACGCGAGATAGAGAAAGCCAAGGTCGCCTTGTCGAGTGAGGAGCACGCAGACATCACGTTGCACGATTTCGCAGGCATCCCGACGTTCAGCTACACGTTGATGCGGCGCAAATTCGAGCTGTTGTGCGAGCCCATCTGGAAAATGTACGTGACTCGGGTCTCTTGCTTGACCATGGCTGTGTTGGAGGGGATTGAACGGTGCAGCGCTAATTGAGTGCTTGTGGCGTGTATTGTAGCTGCCTTCGCATCGTTGGGAACGTGCTGAAGGAGGCGGAGGTGGATGCCATGGACGTGGACGAAGTGATCTTAGTGGGCGGGTCCACTCGGATCCCCATCTTGCGCTCCAAGATCTCCGAGGCGTTCCATGGCAAGGTATGTGATCGCTAGCTTTCGTTGGAACCTGGGGTTATATTTTAATATCTGTCTTACTGTCTCCGCTTCCCAGGAATTGTGCATATCAGTGAATGCCGACGAAGTGGTGTGCGAAGGTGCCGCGATCCAAGCCGCGATCTTGAGCGGCATGGACCAGCGCGTGTTCCGCGACGTGCTCATGATGGATGTGCTCCCGCTTCCCATCGGACTCGAGACGGCAGATGGCGGTATGGAGGTGATCCTGCCTCGGAACGCGCGCATCCCGACGTCCGTCACGAAGTACTTCCAGACCTATGAGGACGACCAGCCTGGACTAACCGTCGAGGTGTACGAAGGAGAGCACGAAGTGGCCAAGGAGAACGACCACATCTGCTACTTCAACTTCGCGCTGCCACACAACAAGATCGCCAAGGCCGGTGAGCTCGCACATCCGGTGACATTCACGATGAATGCCAGTGGGGTACTGCAGGTTCAGGCCGGCGTCCATCATGACTCCGAGGAAGAGCCGATGTCCAAGAGCGCGATCTTCCTCATGGCAGGATACATCGCCGCGCTCTTCGGCTTCTACGTGTTTTTCCGCCTCTTTTTCGCTGAAGAGAGAGACATCACGGCGACATGAGGGCGGCGTGAGCCACCAAAAGATAGACAGGATGGGGTACGAGGCGTGTTCTCTTGACTTACTTCTTAACGTACACCTTGTTCCCGTTGCCGTTCACGTAGTACATTCCGCCTCGAGCGCCAGTGAGCAGCGTTCTGCCCCCGTTCCCCGCGCCATTGTTGCCGCTTCCTTTTCTTCCTTTAGGTTTCGCTTGGGTGCTTGAGGACCGTGCGCTAGCTTCAGTTCTTGCTGCCATCGTTGCCTTGTTCGCTTTGAATCGACCGTTTGGCGTGCCGTCCTTCTTCACGTGAACTGACGGGGTTGCAGACCTCACACGAGGTTCGCACTTGACCTTGGTCGGAGCTGGCGCAGGCGCAGGCGCTAACGCCGCCTTGTTTTCCCGAAATCGGCGATCGGGCAAGCCATTCACCCGGAGATGCTGCGTTTGGACTGCTTCCTTCACTCCAGCACGCGGTCGCTGCCTTGCGGGACTGCTCTCGTGGTTGTCGATACTCAACATGAAGTCGTCAAACCTCTCGTTCAATTCGTGGAGTTCGTCGAAGTAGTGCTGTTGGTCGTCTCTCAGCACGAAGTCTTCGAATCGCTCATTCAACGCTTGAATTTGGTCTTGAAGGTGCTGGCCATTCCCCCTCCGCATGTAGTTCTGATGCAGCTCTTGCTCCTGGATCAAGCCGAAGGCGTCTTCGTCTCCATCCTGATACACGCTGCTGGTGGACTGCGTTTCTGCGTCGTCCGACGTGTAATCGCTCGATTCTTGAGCTTCCTCGTACAGCGTTGCTGGACCCTCATTGAAGGCACGTTGGCTGCCATCCTTCGTCTCTTTACACGCGTTGAGCTCGCGCTCCCCGTACTTCGTGAGCGCCGCAGCCACCATGAGCAGCTCCACGAGTTCCCACTTGCATCCTGCATCCTCCTGCATATGTTGAACAAGTGCACTCTGAACGGCTGGGCGGAAGACCTCACGCACCCAAAGGCCGATGAGCTCAACGCACTCCTTCTGCTGCTCATCGATCGCATGGGCGATCGCCGCGTCGTGGCTTTCGAAGAAGTCGCGGATCCACTCGAAGTGGTCGACGTCGACGTATCGAAGGTACTCAGCACGCCGCACCTTCGAAGCCTCCAGATCCGCCAACGTGAACACTGGCACGAACTTTGCCTCCATTGAGATCGAGTTGTAGAGATCGACGCGCAGCAAAGCTCCGGGGCTTCGTTGATATGCGTGATATGCGGGGTGCTCTTTCCGAAATGCCAAGTCCGAATCAACCGCAGTCCCTTCCGACTATCCCGCGCCATTGACACCTGCCCACTCTTCCATTTCTTACCTGCTGTTCTCATCTTGGTCTGGGATTGCCCCGTGGAAAGGTAAAGCCTTCACAAGCTGAGGAAGTGACCTGGAGGACGCCAGAGCGTCCGCCAATGTCGAGATGCCAAATAACCTATCATACTTCATAAACCCTAGCGTGTGACTTCCCAGCCAACATCCAGAGTATGCTGTTGGCTAGGTCGGTGACCTCGAAGAGCTCCGTTCCGTTTCAAAGTGTCCAATTACTGCCAAGCGCCACGTCACTCCATCATGTCGAGCTCGCCGCCTGTGGCTGCCGGCGGCGGCCATGTGCTGGCTCGTGCGGTGCGCGGCGGGTCGTACCGCTTCCTGCAGCGTCTGCTGACGTTCGCGGCCAACTCGTTCGTGCTGCGGCGGCTGCAGTTGAGCGTCACAGGTGCCGTGACCGTGCGATTGGAGCTGGCTTTGGCCTCCATCTTCCTGCTGCGTGACGGCTTCCGGCTCGCCTTCCTTCGCATGCCATCGCTGGACGCCACGCCCAGTTCCTCCTCTTCCTCCTCTCGCCTTCAGCAGCTCGTGAACGTGGCGTGGCTCTCTACAGCCATCAGTTGGGGCGTCGCCGGCCTCGTCTTGGCGTATACTGCGCTCTCGGGGCCCTCGAAGAGTGAAGACGACGCCGCTCTGGCCGGATATCCGACCGTGTTGGCCATGTACTGCGGCGCTGCTATGATAGAAGCACTAGCTGAGCCTATGTTCGTATTGGCGCACGCTAGCGTGCTCGTGAGCTGGCAGGTGGCGGCTCAAAGCGCCGCGTTCCTCGTTCGAGCGGGCGTCCAATACGTCGGCGTAGTGCTGCTGGATCTCAACCTCACAGCTTATGGCATTGCTGAATTGGCCTACGCGCTCACACTACTCTCCATGTTCGCTGTCTTCTTCTGGCGCCGCATCCACTCAGCGTCAGAAGCTGATGGCGGCTTCGCACTGACTGGAATGAGGCAATTGCTGCCTGGGAAGCCTGAAGACGGAACCCCCTGGTGCCACGCCGAACTGATGACACTGTTGGTGCCGTTGACTGTCCAGAGCGGTGTCAAGTATCTACTGGCTGAAGGCGACAAGTGGGTGCTCACGGGCTTTGCGTCCTTACAGCATATGGGCATCTACGGCCTCGTGTCGAATCTGGGGTCGTTGGTGCCTCGCATCGTGTTCCTGCCTATCGAAGAAGCCACCAAGACCATCTTCAGCAAGCTCGCTACGGCTCAAAAGCAGCAGAACAGTGATGCAAAGGGTAGTGAGAGCAAACGCACCAGTATGACAGAGGCCAAGACGCTACTACTAGTGCTGCTGAAGCTCATGAACCTGGTGGGACTGCTGTTCGTGTGCTTCGGCACCAGCTACGCTCGGACCCTGGTGCTGCTACTATATGGAGCGGAGAAGGCTCAACAAGGGGTGGGCGGAGCGCTGGCTGTCTACTGCATCTACATCCCGTTTCTGGGTATCAACGGAGTGTGTGAAGCTGTGGTCCACGCCGTGGGAGACGACCGCCAACTCATGCGGCTCAACAAGATTTTGGGCGTGTTCTTCGCCGTCTACGCCTTCAGCGCGCTCGTATTCATGCAGCTACTGAACTGGGGGACGACGGGACTCATCCTGGCCAATTGCGTCAACATGAGCTGCCGGATCCTCTACTGTCTGGTCTTCCTGGCTTCGTATTTCGGCCGTGAAGATCCGACAAGCAAGGCGGGTAGTGGAGTGCTCAAGGGCCTGGCGTTCTGGCGGCAATCGCTGCCTGATAACCTCGTGGTGACCTCGTTCCTAGCTTCTATGGTGGTGACCGCGACGTCGCAACGCCTGCTACTGGTAGAAGACAGTGCTAAGTCCACTCCATGGACGCGCCACGTGCTGCATGTGGGCGTGGGGGCCGTCTGCTTCGCTTGTGTGTTGCTTGCGCTCTTCGTTAAGGAGCGAAAGCTACTGGGTGCTCAGCTCTCGGCTCTTCGAGGCCAACCGAGCAAGCCTCATCATGACTGAGGGAACACCGGTTAACACGACGGAATATGAACACTTTGTACTGACCTGCCGCCTCTCCACTTGGAGTCGCTGTTCGAAGCGTCGTACCCATCGAGCAGGAAGACGGGAGAGCAGCAATGAGCAAGCGACGCATACTCGACGCCTCTCAAGAACAGAAGGAGAGAGGTCAGAGCGCTGCGGACGGAGGGCCGGAGAGCTCCTCGCCGTTCGTAGCCGCGGCCACGCCTTCTCTGGAGCAGCAGCGCCAACGGGCTCGAGAGGACCTTCAGCAGGTAAGACAGGGCGAGACCAGCTACCTCTCTTTGAGCTGACGACGTCCACAATATTGTCATGTAGATGGCTTTGTTATCGCCGTGGACCACTTACGAAGCGCACGAACCCTCCTTCTCGGAGGAACTCAACCGGTACGTGCCCTCCAATACACGCCAACTACCAATCGGACCCCAGTCGCAGTAATATCGGGACCTCCTTGCTTTGCGTGCTCCCAGTGAGCTGGCCCAGCGTGTGCGCGAGGCCATTCTGGACCAGCTAGCGCGTCTTCTTGAGCGTCTCGAGAGACTGCAGACGCAGCGTGCGGACTCCGGTCTGCTGCCGCTCGCCACCGTGGAAGCCCTGCTTGAGAGCCGTCTGGTCGTCGAGGCCAAGCGCAAAGTGCACCCCGACCACATCGCCGCAAGCGTACGCACTTGTGTTCTCTAACTGCAGGTCGCGCTGGTATGAACTGCTCCACTGACGCTGCTGTCTGTCCGAACACCAGTTGAAAGCGGCGATGCGAGCCACCATGCACTCGGCTCCATCGACAGCGAACTCTCTCGAGCCGGAAGACCGTGGCTCGCCTGCTCTTGTTGGCTCGGAGACTGAAAGCAGCTCACCGAGACGAGCGAGATCCAAGGCAAGCAACGTCATCCTCGATGATGATCCGGCACTAAACTGGCGCGAAGCGACCAGCGTTGACTCCAACACCTTCGAGCGCGATAGTCAAGCCCTACGACCATTGCTGTGTGTCCAATTCCCGACACGAAGGACGTCATCAGCTTTGGCGGAAGCTGACGACAACAACGAAGAGGAGAGCGAGGTTCAACAGGCAATGCACTTCCGATCTCGACCTGTGGCTGCCTCGGCAGTAGCAGACGCCGGGGCGGTGGCAGAGCGTCGTGAACCGCAGGAGCCTCGTGTGCGATACATCATGTCGACGCGATTGGGAGCGGTGCCTCCTACGAAAGGCATCTTGGCGGAGTATCCGATCCCCAAGGAAGTACTGGACGCTCTGGAACGCCATCGCCATTTCCACGTGGACGAGTCTTCTCCTCTGACTGCCTTCGAGCCACTGCGATTGCCAACTTCCATCGCAAATGAAGGGGAGGCAGCGGCAGTGGCATCTGCTGGAGGCGAATGGGACTGCTTCTATCGACGTTCGGTGCCTTTAGAGCGGTCACCCGTGTCCTTCGTGCTTGCTTCACTAGCTGTGGCGCCCGAGAAGCCTCTGCCTCCACCTTGCGAGCTCTTCCATCAGCAAGCGCTGGTCGCTGCGGCCTCAGACGACACGCTACTGCTCCATGAAGTGCGGAAGCTCTATGACAGCACACACGACGTCTACCACGCCTTCCGAGACGAACTACAGCGTCATTTGGACCTCCCATACCTCGTGGACCTGTCCTTCCGGAGTGCACTCACCTCTGCCAGTTACTTCGTCGACGATGACGACGAGACCGACGGCGAACAGCCAGGAGGACAAGACGTGGAGCCGAGTGTGGAGATCCCAACACACCTACGGCGTCAACGAGTGCAGAGCAGTGGAGAGGGTGAAGGCGCCGGAGCCGCAGCCAAGTGGCGCTTCTTACAGCACGGCGTGCACCGCATGGCCAACCGCCGTGGAGCCATCTCGATGCCCACGAAGAGCGAGGCGAACGCTCGAGATCAACGCAATGAGCTGCTGGTGCAGTTCTGCGCTTTGATGCCACAAGACGTCGAGTTCCTCACGCTCTGGTACGGCTTCAGTCCGGACGCTGAGGCCGAGGCCTTGGCTGCCGACACAGACGACAGCGAAGAAGGCAGTGGCGCGAAACTGGACCCAGTGCCCATGGCTCCGCGTTGGAGTGCGCGCTTCGAGTTGGTCTGGAAGCAGCTCGGTCTGTCCACGAGCGAGAGACTGGACTTGGCTATCAAGTACTCGTCTTTGGCTCAATCGGCGCGACTGCCCGACGCCGTGACGCTCTGGGAAACCGCGGGGGCTTTGATCACGGAGCACGAAGATCTGCTACGGCTTGTGCGTTCGACGTTAACAGGCCCTCGACGACACGCAGCCGCCTCGCTGGCTGAAGACACAGCCATGCTGCAAGCACTGACCGCCAGTGCCGCGAACGTCCGTGAGATCCTCGTCCTTGCTTACGTGGACGTCGGCGACTTCGTCACGTACCAGGGCAACTTCTACCTGGCCAAGATGGAGCACGACGCGGCCGAGATCAGGTACGCAACGGATCTGCATGGATCGCTTGCTATCCCACCTCCAATTTACCAGGATTGTGCTGTGTTGTAGGCGCTTGATGGAGGAAAGCGGTGCTGAGGCAGCAGCTCAACAGCGATAGACGGCTTCCAGACCTTCTTATAACACAAAAGCGAGGGTGGTGATGCATTAACAAATGAAAGCAAAGCAGTAAGGAACAGACAGCAAGTGGACACGCGTGCGTCATACTGCATCGCCGTCCTTCTGCTGTTGCTTCTTCAGCTTCCTGGCTGCTTTCTTCGCGCGTTTGCGTTGCTTGGCTTGTTGTTCCTCTTCTGCTTCTTCCGACACGTCACTACTGGTCGTCGCGGGCGTCTCGTCCTTATCATCCGCGCTCTTGGCTTTCTTCTTGCCCTTCTTCTCGCTCGACAACTTGCCTTTCACATGCAGTTCGTCGCGTTTCAGCTTCCCCGCACATGATCCGTAGGCTCGACGACCGAAGAGCTTGCCGCCTGTCGCCGCGAAGAGCTCCTCATCCGTCGGCACGCGGAACGGCTGGTCGTCAGCGACGGCACTGCGCTTCCGCTTCTTGTCCTTCTTCTTCTTGTCCTTCTTCTTCTGCTTCTTCGCCTTCTTCTCGGCCGACTCGTCCTCGTCTTCGGACGACGACACGTCCAGCTGGATCTTGCTGGCCACGCGGTCGTAGGCGCCGTACCACCACTGGCTCTTGTGCTCCTCCGCCTGCACCTTCTCGGCGCCCACGCCCTGCAGCTCCGCGCGCTTCTTCACCTTGATGTGCGACACCACGCCCTGCTCCTGCTTGCCCAGCCCCTTGCCGGCCGACCACCCCATCTTCTCCATCTGCCGGCGCGCGAAGGCCGACACCTCCGCGGCCGCGCCCTCGTTGGCCATGGCGCCCAGGCGGTTCATCAGCTTCTTGCCCACCAGCGGCAGCGCCGCCGCGTTCTCGCCCGTCATGGAGGAAGAGGAACGAAGAGCTCTTCGAGATGGAAGATGGAAGAGTGAGTGAGTGGACGAGGCGAAGTGGAAGGTATACTGTACGCTATCCGGAAGAATTGTATAGTAACATTAAAGGCAACAGAAACAACATTTAGTTTACGGTAAAGCAGACTCTTTTTGAAATGGAACCTTGCAAATAGGAGTTCTAAACTTCTGAAACTTCAAATCCGCAAAACCAAAATAAACAGTGAAGAGATCCACTCAACAACTTGCCCACCTTACTTCGCCAATCAATATTGTTTGACGGAGGACCCCATGTGTAAACGGGTACAAAATTCATTCAACTCAATACTTTCCGCTTTTTTCAGCGCGTTTTTCGTGGATTTTGCGTTTTCGATAATGCCATGAAGTGGTATGGACGTGTCTACGAAAGTGACAGTATTGCTCATTTCTATCGACTGATGGTGATTTGTATAAGTAACACCGTCTGTAAAGCGAGGGAGGCCATTTGGAGGCTCCAAAATGGCCGCTTTTTTCACTGCTTTTGGTTCATCCAAGTTTGATATAAGTTACTTGACTTTCGAAACGGATACCTACTGTCCTGCTTCTTCCGCACGGAAATGATTGCGAAGTGTTCTATCTTGAATGAAAGATATATTGGCGTAATCATTTCAGATCGGAGGAGCCAACTACGGGGTTTTTTGCGCCGACATCCATTGATTGCTTGACTACATGTACACTTTCTGTGTTAATTGGCATCATCATTTCGGATCGGAATAGTCGACTACTGTTTTTTCTGCGCCGAACACCCAACTGCAAGTACACGACTTGCCCGTGGAAAAGGAAAGAGGGGCGAC
>MBAC02001394.1:0-11416 GCA_001712635.2 Nothophytophthora sp. Chile5
CAGGATTCGAGTACAGCACGTACGCGAGCTGCAGCATAAACGCCGTACACGGCGCCACGCTAGAGTCTTCCCAGTCGCAGGTGATCCACACATCCACGGTCTCTACGCCGCGCTGATCGTGCACTTGGCGGAGCTTCTCCAGTGCAATCAGTGTAGAAGAACGAGCACATTTATGGGTGGAGGCGATACCTTTGGAGGAATGTACACTGCACACAAGTCTTTTAGTTACGTGCCGCGTGTTCCAGTCTATCGCTGGAAGCGAAATCGGTCGAATGATGCCACGGGAGACGATGACACGCCCGGCATCGCGCGTTCTCGAGCGCGCTTTTCGCCAACGCTACCGTCACTGGAGACTTGCTGCTTCAGACTGCCCAGGAGTGTCTTGCGAACGATAACCGCATCTTGGTTGCATTTCGTCGCAGCCTCTGCTTCCGGCTCAACAACAGCATCCCCGCCATTTTTCATCTCATTCTCGTCTTCTGGTTCGTCGATTTCAGATGAAGTGTTGTTGTCTTCGCCTTGCAGAACTGACGGGGGCGGCGTGGAACTGCCGGTAGCTTCAGTCTGCACCGCACTCTTGCCAGAGAACGCGTATTGGTCGATGCGGCTCGAAAGCGGAGCTTGCGACGGTGCAGCACGAAGCCTGCCTCGGAAGCCAACGCCCGAAGTCCTTCGCTTCTTCAGCGTGTGCTTCTGCAGCATGGAACCAGCGCGCATCATCCTCGAAAACGCCGTTTCTGTCGCCTGTGGGGCGACTGGAAGCGGCACATTTTGGGCATTCGGCATTTGGTTTTCCTTCATGAACGCATCAGCTGGTCTGGTCGTCATCTTCTCCCTCGTTTCGAGTGGGTCGAACGAGATGCTTCTTGCCACGTCAACTTCGCACGGTTCTTGACTTTCATAAGACGATGTCGAGGTCGTGGCAGGAGGAGCGCTCTTCTTCTCGGACTCGTCAGAGGGCGACATCTTCTTGGGAGTCCCACCGAAGAAGCGACTCACACGTGGACTCACCGCCTCGGTTTTAGCAGCCAGGTCAGGCTTGGACGTTGTCGATCTTTGTAGAAATGACGCCGGCAGCTTTCGTTGCTGGGCAGACGAGCTGGAACGAGGCGCGTTAAGTAGCATGGCCGCCGCAGATTCTCGTGCGTGGAAGAACGAGGTAAGTACTGCCTTCTGTTTAAGGGGAGTGCGTGCCTTCGAAGCTCGTGCTACACGCGGCGCGATCCTCTGTTGGGTTCCCTGACGGTGTTGGAGCGGCGCTGGGGAAGGGAATCGGAGCATTGTGATGGGATCCATATCCCCCTCAGCAATGGCCTTCGCCACGTCGTCAGCCAGCATTGGCCCCACGAAATCCATCGCTGCATCCTCCTCCAACAGATTCGCGGGGACGGGAGTCAGCGGAGTCAGTTGCTGTTTCTGAGGATTGTACACGCGCTGATGCCGGAAGGTCAAGACCGCCTTCTTGAAGTCATCCTCGTAGGTAGCTGGGATGCGCACCTTGCCTTCAAGGCGCAAGGCACGGATGATCTAAAGGCCAAGAATTGAGTCAGTAGCCGCCACAGATGGAGATTGATCGATGAGGAAACCACGCACTTTGGTGAAGGAGCCATGCTGCTTCATGGCCACGTAGGCCTTTTTCAGCCCGAATCCAGGGATACTGGGCAAATAGTCACACCCCGAGAAGATGCACATTTCCAGAAACTGAGCATCGTCAGAATCGTCAGAAGCGAGAAGAAGTCAGAGCTCGCATGTACCAGACATATACAGGAGAGATGTCAGCGTTGCGTACCATTTGCTCGGTGAACATGTGGAAGCTCAGACCCTTGTTCTTCTTGAGGTTTGCCGTCTGGATCTCCTGTGCGACGTTGTCACGGTCCATTTTAAACAGCACCGTGTGGCATCCGAACGGCAGGCAGTCCGAATCCTCCGTGATCACACCGTCTGCGAGCCCGTTCTGCATGAGATACGCTAATTGGGCGTCCGCCTCGTACGGCGCGACAACGTATGGCACGTTCTGCGCCTTCAAACGCTGGAAAAGAGACGAAATCCAACGCTCAGCACTGGAATTCCTGCCTAAATCGATGCCAGACCTCGACTACAGAACTACAGCGCGTACCTGGATCACTCGATGAGCCATATACGGCGACACGTCGGCGGCTCGCACGAAGCACTTGCGCGCCTCACTGAAGTTTCGCTTGTTGTAGTGCTGGATGCCGAGCTCTCTGTTGGTCTGTCGCGACCTTCGCAAGCCACGAACAAAACGCCAGACACACGAATCAGGTTATTTAAGCCCGTCGCTATCGTATCAGCTCGGCTGGATGGCTGCAAGGCAAAACAGAAGGCCAAACGTAGATGCCACGTACTTTCGCCGCTCTTCTTCGGTGCCTTTCTTCATCGGCAGGGGGCCACCGTCAAACACCACGTAAGGAGTCACACCGTTATGAAGCAGCGATGCGATTCGCTCCATGAAGTAGGTTATATATCTGTCAGCAGCACGCAGACCCAAAACAGCAGCAGCAAAGGCCCCAAGCGTGAGTCGTAAGCCTCGACAGCATTGAGAGGGGGAGGGCTTAGCTGCTCATGGACACGCACTTGTCGGTCTCCTGCCCGAGACAAATCTCCTGACTGCAGGAGTAGATGGCGCGATGGAGCCTGTTCCCATGTCCCCACAATGACCAAACAAATGCAGTCAGCGCGTTTTGGAGATCAGTCAAAGGAAGCACGCAATCCCTCGGAGCTCATAATCAAACTCGGCCGAAGCGCCTACCAGCAGTAGCCGTCGATCGCGAGGGTGCGGCCCTTGTACTCCTCGAGCGACTTGGTCTCGGTGATGCTCTTGAGCACCGGCAGAAGGCCGGAGATCCCCATTTCCGTCACTCGGCGCTGCTTCCTGCGTCCTCTTCGCTGCTGGACGGATGGTGTTTTCGAAGGACCCAAAACAAGAAGAATGGCGGGAAAAGGTTGGTTTGAAAAAGAACGTACATAACGCACGTTATTTTGCATTTCGCGTTGGATTGCATTTCGCGCTCGAAACGCCGCGGAAACATGAAGGGAGGCGCGTTGCCGCCGTTCTTCGGCTTCAACGCTGCGCTGGCCTCGTGCCTGCACGTCGTGGACATCGGACTGAATTCGTCATTGGAGTATGGCGATCTGCCTGGCCAGGACCCGCTGGACGGCAGCAGTGACGCCATCATTGCGTTGTGAGTGCCGAACGCGCGATGGATTGTCTGCGTTTGCACGGCTTCAATTGACTACCTCATCTGCTGTTTTGGGTAGTGTGCAGGTGCTATTGCAGATCGCCGCACTGGTGAATCTGCTTGTGCTGCTGGGCGCTACCTTTCTGTTCCGCAGCGGCCTCTTCGGCCTCTTGTATGCGCAGTTTCGTCTCGTGCTGCTGGTCCAGCTGTGCTACATCGGTCTGACCATTGTGCTGGGCGTTGCACGAACGGTACGATTCCTCCCAACTTGCTGCTTCGACTAACGTTGCCGCTGGGTGGCGCTAATAGGCACCA
This sequence comes from Nothophytophthora sp. Chile5, assembly GCA_001712635.2. NCBI lineage: Eukaryota > Oomycota > Peronosporomycetes > Peronosporales > Peronosporaceae > Nothophytophthora > Nothophytophthora sp. Chile5. The sequence goes on from MBAC02001394.1 coordinate 3,513, forward strand.
TGCTGTCTGCCGTTGCCATAGAATCTTCTGTCGACTGGAGTCCCGCTGACGGATATCTGGGATGCACGTGGTTACACGGTGTTGTCCTGCACCCATAAGCTTGGTAGGTCTAGCACACTTCAGTTCGACAAGCGACTCGGTCATGAGCAAGCTCAACTTGCTGCTTGCAGGCGCGTTGTTCTGCTATTCCTGCAGCATTTACGCGGTGGAGCAGCTTCGGCATCCCAAGTTTTACAGCCACGAGTATTGGATGCGGCGGTGACCTCGACCACGGACACGAAAGCATAAAGAAATCGCAGTGCAAGCCGCCAGCTATGTTCTTATTTCTCTCAACGGAAGGCGCTCACAGCCATGATAACTACCCAGGGTGATAACGTTCACTGCTAGCGGTGCTACTTGGTCATCCGCGTCTCTCTGGTTTCGCTCTCGCTCTCGCTCTGGCATGCTTCCGCTCTACCTAGAGCGAACGCTGCACCTTCGCCTGGTCCCACTCCATGACCGGCTCGTTCTCACGCGCCGTGAGGATTTCGTAGCCGGTCTCCGTGACGAGGAACGTGTGCTCGAACTGCGCAGAGCGCAGGCCGTCCGTTGTCACAGCCGTCCAGTCATCGGGCCACGTCTTGTCCCGCCACGTGCCGACGTTGATCATGGGCTCAATGGTGAAGATCATCCCCGGCTTCATGATGCCGACGGCCTTGTTCTTCGCGTAGTGAGGGACGTTCGGAGCGCAATGGAACAGCGATCCGATGCCGTGGCCACAGTACGTCTTCACGACGGAGAAGTCCTGCGCGTTGGCGATCGAGGCAATGTGCTTGCCCAGCTCGCGGAACATCGTGCCGGGGCGCACGAGCTTCGAGGCCACGCTCAGGCACTCGAAGGCCGTCTTCACCAGACGCACGCCTTCCTCGTCAACGTTGCCCACCAGGAACGTGTCGTTCAGATCGCCGTGGTAGCCGTTCTTGTACACCGTCACATCTAGGTTGACAATGTCGCCGTCTTCGAACGGACGCGAGTCCGGGATACCGTGGCAAATCACTTCGTTCACGGAAATGCAGACCGACTTGGGGAAGTGGTAGTAGTTCAGCGGGGACGGGTAGCAGTTGCGCTCCATGCACGCCTCGTGGACAATCTTGTCGATCTCGTCGCCCGTGATGCCGGGGCGCAGCGCCTTGCCCGCAATATCCAGCACCTCGCGGCCGGCGCGACATGCAGCACGGATGCCGTCGATTTGCTCGGCGGTGTAAATGGGGATGCTCTTGCTTGACTCCTGCTCCGACACGGGGATGCCCGTCTCCCAATAGTCGGGGCGCTGGATGTGCTCGGGCACTTCACTCGGCTCTGAGATCTCGCCCGGGCGGACCTTGCCGGTGAACTCGAAACCGTCGAACGGCGACGCCGACGCCGCCTTGGCCTGCTCGTCGGCGAGCGCCTGCGTGAACATCTTGTGCAGCGCCTTGTGCGAGGACCAGTAGTTCTTGAAGCACTCCTGCGAGCAGAAGGTGCTCATGGCGGGCGGGATGCCCAGCTTCCTGCATGTCGGGCACGCGAGGGAGCCGCGCTTATCGCACGTCGGGGTCACGCACGCTGTTCCTTCCATGGTGGTCCGAAGCAGCCCAGGCGCAAATGACCAGGGGCTGAGAAACTCTGAGGGCACGGCTCGTCAGGACGGCCTGTCCCATCTCGTCCCAAAAACATGGTATAAAGATGTGGACCACCTTAAGTTCGGTCAACGATCAAAAACCGGTTTCAAGCAAGAGTGATGTTCTTCGAGTTGAAGCTGGCGCAGAAGTGGATCTTGCATTTCGTAAAGCGCGCGCTGCGCCGATGCCGTGGATCTGAGCGTGGCGGCGCGCGAGTAGAGAGCAGCGAATGGACGGGTTGTCGGCTTCGATTGAGTAGGTGGGTATCTGGTATATGCTTTACTACATGAAGTGCAGAGCACCGCGCACGCTGGAAGCCCTGGGAGCACACTATGTTGTTGGCGGAAACATCTTGAACGGGTTTCAAGCCTTTGCGTCGAGGGAGTTACCGGCGTTATGGCAGTCGCGTCCAGATTCGCCCACTATGGTGCACATGAATACTTACTTGCCGTGCTCGGCTGACAGCACAGCGTCGGCATTCCGACTCGAAGCAAGTGTAATACCAGGGTTTTGTCATACCAGAGGATACGAGCAGGCTACGACAACTGTGAGCTGCGCCTCTGTTCGCTTTGCGACGCTGCTTTGCCAGGTCATGAACGCAGGATGTGGTGGTCAAGAAGAGCTCAGATTCAAAGGTTAGCCATCACGTTGATCCATCAACATGGGTGTGTAAAGCCTCCTCACTATCTCCTTCTCGGTGGCGCGGCGCGCGATCCGGGCTTGGTGCCTGGTGCTTTCTTCGCCGGTCCCTTCATGCTGTCGCGCTGGGACTTCTCTCGGCAGAAGTTGATGTGGCGCTCCGCGGCCTTGTCGTTGAAGCGCCGACTGCAGTATTCGCACTGGATCAGACTGGGGTCGGGCGCCGAGGGCACCATGGGCGGCAGCTCCTTGCCCTCCTTCAAGGCCTTCGAGACGTCTCGACTCGCCTTCATGGCGTTGCGGAACATATTGCTCTTCTGCTTCCAGTCGACGTTGGTCTTGACGTTGATGGGCTGCTCCGTCGCAGACAGCGCTTTCTTTCCGCCGCCGCTGGGACCCTTGCCTTTCGCCTCCCTCGCCAGCTTCTCCGCCTCCGTCCCCTTCAGTCGCTTCGCTGTCATATTGAACACCTTGCGCTGACCCGAGAACACCTTTTCGCAGACTTTCCGGTGCTTTTGGAAGGACGCGACGTTGAACTTCCGGCTGCAGTTGTGGCACTCCTCCATCTGCTCGGAGCCGTCGGCGTATTCGTCCTGTGAGGAAACCACAGCATGCACAGCCCCGGGAAGACGTTAGCGGACGGGAAACTGTTGGGTGCGAGCCGGGCCTTCCTTACCAGTTCTTCGACCAGGTTGAATCCCGTCGTGATGGGTGGTGGGTAACGAACCTCCCCGGCAGTCTCATCGCCTCCATTCTGGATCGGAGCCTTTCGCCTTGCGGGCGGCGCTGCAGCTGCAGCTGCTGCTTGGACTGGAGCTCGTCTTGGAGCGACTGGCTGCCGCGGCGGCGGCGTCGGCGCATCACGCGGCACTGAGTGGGTGGACGACGGCGTTCGTGCAGAGTGAACCACCGCGCTCGGCACGTTTTTCTCGACGAAGAGTGAGGCCTGGTTCGTGGGCGCGCTTCGAGACTTGCGCCGCGACATCTTGGACTTGAGGAGCGCCAGCGAGTTCTACAAGCAAGGCCACGTACGTCGGTGAAATACAGCCACCCAAACCCAGCGGGACCACTTAGGCGTCCGGATGGACAACGTACGTACCCCCATCTCGTTTGACGCCGAAATGGCATGAGACGTGTTGGAATGGAGCGCGAACGAATCGCTGGGAGGCGCGGGCTTGGGCTCTCTCCGTCGGATCGGAGCCTCCATAGCATTACTGCTGCTGTTGCCCATGCTGCTCGGGAGCATGCCTCCACCAGCACATTTTGGACAGCCGCAGCTGGAATTGCGCAGGCACGGACCCGAGTGGTTCCCTGGACGAGGTGGCGCTGCAGAGCTCCTGATGGGCAGGTCCTCGATCTCTCGCCCTGTGGCGCGCTTTACTTCTCGAAACAACGTGTCATGCTCTGAGTCAATTCGACCGCTCCATTAGATCTCCAGCCTATTTACCCAAGGAAGCGCAGAAACGAGCGGGATCAATGGGAGACAAGCGTACCTGCTTCAAGCGGCATGGGGGGAGCAATCGGCTCCTGTGGAGACGCCGACGCTTTCTTGGGGTATCTGCGCGACAAGTTGTCGAGTGCGTCGCTTCCGTGGCCACTGGTGTCTTCCATGTCGAGATGGTTGTTGTTGTTTCCGTAATTGCGGCTGTCCATGGGACCAGTGGGGGCCTTCTTCGTGAGCTGCGTGGGCACAGGAGGGTCCACCTCTTCGCGAGAAGACGAAGGCTGCGGAATCCGCGACTTCGGATTCACCCTATCAGACAGAAGGAGCACGCCACACACAGTCCGCAACTCCCAATTCAGCGACCAGACACGCGAGGTCAGCAGCACCAAACTGCTGGATGTGAAGGCGAGCACGTACTTTGGGGCGAAGGTGTGGTCCTCCGAGAAGACGCCGCGCTGCCGCTGCTCACGAAGGTCTTTCGCGCGCTCCTTCTTCTCCTGCTGCCGCTTGGCATAATCCGTCGGGTCGCAGCGCAAGCGGGTGGAAGGCTGCTGCATCAAGCTAGACGGCGGGCGGGCAGCTGACAAGGAAGCAGTCCAGCACGCCACCGCTCGCACGCACTAGGCAGCTATCGAGGTGGAGCGAGCAGGCGGAACCAGTTGTGCTGGCAACCCAGCGCTTGCCAGCTCGTGCGTTTCCTCCACTGCTGTGGAGACCAGCAGCTCGCAACACACGCCAAGATCATCCCCCCCCACCTACCGATCTTGAAAGGTCACAGCGGGTGCAAGTGCTTGAAATAGTCAGCGCGTTGGTTTTCACTCGCCGCTTTGGGAGCCCAGCCGCAATTATAGATTACAGACACCTGTCGGGGCCCTGCTCATGGATGGATGCGTCGCTGAGCTCCCTTCCTCTTCGACAGGAAGCCGCCTCTGCCACCAAGAGCAGTGACTGGACGACCTGGCTTCTCACTCACCCGCATACTGCACTGGTTGGGATCGCCATGTAATTATAGCGCAGGATGATATCTGTCGGACTCGTCAGTGGCCTCCTGCTGTCCACAGCGTGTGGCTTCCTAGACTAGGAATCCTAGTTGCTGGGCCGCGTCGTGAGCAGCTCGCCGACCGCTTCGCGAACCCACGGCTGCGAGAATTGGTGGGGGTGCGGGATGTGGAACTCGTCCAGCTCGGCCTCGGCAACCAGAATCTACACGAGAATACAACGGGAGCCTGTTAACATGGCATACTGGACGAGAAGGGAAGCGCACGAAAGCAGTGCCAACCTGTTGGTCGGCCAGCTGAGACCTTTGCACGTCCGCCATGAACCCGCACGGATCCTGTGCGAACTGCGCCATCCACTCTCTCTTCCTCGTGTGCGTCTGCAAGCGCTCCAGGATGTCCATCTCCTGCGTCTTCAGCAGCGCCATCTCCTTCTGCTGGTCCTGCTGCAGTTCCTCCCACTCCTGAAGTGCGTGTGCGCGCGTCTTATCCAACGCACAAGTGGACGCCACATCCACGTCGAAGAACTGCTCGTCCAACAGCTCCGAGTCGCACGCGGTGGAGAGACTCAGCGTGTACTCGAGATCGATGGCGTTCACAGGCGTCAAGTGCTGCTTGAGCGCTACCACGATGGACGTGAACGGCAGTGACACGCAGTTGAGCACCTGCATCAGCGTGTCGTCGCACACGACCACGCGGCAGTCGTCCTCCTTGATCAGGTTGCGCAGCTTGATGTACTCCCACATGGCCAGCACGATGTCCTGCTTGGTGAAGGCCTTGGCGGGGCCAAGGTACTGGCCGATGCAGCCTTCCAGCTCGGGCGAGATGGAGAATCGCTCTGGCGCCTGGGCCGGCAGCAGCTTGATGTGCACCGTATGCGGGACGCTGCCAGGCCGCGAGATCTCCAGACAGTCCACGTCGTGGCTGGCCTTCTGGAAGCTCGTCCACTGTCCCATGCAGCAGTTAGTATCGGCCAGAAGTGCGAGAAACAGGGCAACAACCTCCGCACCTCGATCACGTGGTCAGCGTACACGCGCGGGTCCAACTCGATGGTCGCTTTCCGGAAGTAGCTGGAGAAGTTCTGTGGCCAGACAGCAAGTGGAAGTAGCTGTAAGTCATCGACGGGGAATTCGGAGGGTGCAGCCCAAGCGAGAGACCCACCACGACGCTGGGGCGGTCCATGGCCGCGTCAACGCCCTCGATCCGCAGCGTCCAGCGTCCAGGAGAGGACGGCGCGGACTCCGTGGCCTCCGCCGGTGGGGCGTATGTGTGGTACACACGCACGCGCAGTTGCCTTGTCTCCGTCTGCTCGTATTGGCAGCAACACTCAGCGTGGTAAGAGGAGGCGACGTCACTGCACATACCCTCTTCGGTGGTGACGCACCTGTCGCGGATAGAAGTGGGCGCCGCGCAGCTCCCGCGTCATCGCGTGCAGTCGCGCAGTGAGCTGCTTGTGGGCGGCCTGTGTGCGCTGCAGCAGGCCGATCTCTCGCTGGCACGGCCACTCGCCCTCGAGCAGTTCCTGTTGAAGGGAGACACGTCGCCACGTAAACCCACACACGCCTTTAGCAGCACGCATTGCCCTGGGTTGGGCCAGACGCAGGGGCGCAGGGACGCAGGGACGCACCACGGGCACTTCCATCACGATGCTGCTGCTTTGGTGTTGGGCCAACACTTGGGTGATCTGGTACGCAGCCGGTAAAACTCGGTAATCTGGGACGACCCACTCGGTATGCCGCTACCGGTATTGATACCAGTACCGGTAGTTGATCCGCTGAAAATGACAGGGGAAACATGGTCCTAACCCTTCTTTTCAGAATGGCGTGTTGCATCATGCAACACTTTGAGTAAAGTCGTGTCGCCGTGTCCGCCAGCCAACATGTCAACGCTAAGCGTACTGGCACAGCGCTGTTCGAGAGCTTTTCGATGGCGTTTGGGTGTATTTCTACGCAGAAGGTAAACTTCCAGTCGCTGGAAGCTGGTGTTGGCAGCGTCCCATGAGCACGTGCCGAACGGCTGGTGGCGTCCAGAATATCAGAGAGGGGGACAAAGTTTGCCAAAACTTCAGAAAGCGACAAGCAATACCCTAGCCGCGTATTTTGTCTGTCATGTTAGCCCACATTGCGTGCGCGGGTAGGGCTCACCACTTTGCGCGTCCGTCGTGCCCAAAACAAGAACCCCAGTCTCCCTTGCGCTCGCTATTTTGGGCGCTCCCTCGCACGAAAGGAGCGGGCCCGCCAGCTGGCCGGCTGTCTATCCGCCGCCTCCTTTTCTCCAGCCTGAGCCATAACAACCGAGCGCCGAGAAGCGCGAGACCCAGAAGCTGCCGCGTGCTTCCGTCCGTCTGTCCGTCTGTCTGCCGCAGGGAAGAGGCGCCTCTCCCTCCACCGGACCCGCAGGCACCGGCAGTCGCGCAACCCCCGCGCTGAGAACAATAGGAGGCGGCATCGCTCTCATGGAGGAGCGCGCGTACGGAAGCGGCATGGCGCCCGTGGGCGGCCTCGCGAACGTGGCCAAGGTGCTGCTGCTGCTGCTCAACATGGCGTTCATGGTGGCCGGCTGTCTGCTGGTGTACTTCAGCCACCGCGTGAAGAGCTCCGGCTGGCTGGAGGCCTTCCAGGGCGACTACGCGTGGATCGGCACGTCCACCTTCGTGTTCACGCTGGTGTTGGGCGCCGTGGTGATCGCGCTGGCGGCGCTGGGCTGTTTCGGCGCGCTGCTGCAGCAGAAGCTGCTGCTGCTGATCTACGCGGTAGTGCTGGTGCTCACGGCGCTGCTCTTCGTCGTGGTGGCCGTGGGCGCCCACATCGCGCACGCCAAGGCCGAGAGCTGGGGCGGCGACAGCTACCCGGCCTCCGACAGCGAGGCGTCGTTGGGCGTCAATTTCAACGAGCTCTACTGCTACGCACAGGTGCCGTACTACTGCGAGGACGCGGCCATCAACGACGTGCTGGATATGTTCAACGTGACGTCGCTCTCGGGCTACTTCGCGGACTCGACGACCAACTTCTCGAGCATCTGCGGCTCCGTGGACGTCACGGCGGTGAACAGCATCTGCACCGTGTGCGACCTCGTGTCCGAGTACGACCAGTACTCGGTGGTGCTGGACTGGGCCGACTCGTCGTGTCCGCGCTCGAGCGCCAACGAGATCTGGTGCGGCGGCTTCCTGCTCAACGCCACGAGCGC